>JBBPBX010001963.1:66441-95719 GCA_038048925.1 Garcialebias charrua | reverse complement strand
TGTACAATAAATGATGTAAGATCTGACCTCTGTAATATCACATGTGGAGTTCCCCAAGGCTCTGTACTTGGACCAAAGCTATTTATTTTATATGTGAATGACTTGGTAAATGTGTCAGGACTCCTTAAATGTGTACTTTTTGCTGATGATACCACATTTTTCTGTTTAGGTGAAGATATAGAACAAATGTTGGAATTGATAAAGACAGAATTTGTCAAGATACAAACTTGGTTTAAAATAAATAAATTATCATTAAATCTAGAAAAAACTAATTACATGATATTCAGTAATAAAAAGAAAACTGTTGATGTTCCACTCAAAATTGAGGGTGTTGAGATTTGTAGAGTGAGTGAGGTGAAGTTTTTGGGTGTTATCATTGATGACAAACTGACATGGAAACAACACATAAATTCTGTAAGAATAAAAATAGCTAAATCGATTGCAGTACTGTACAAAGTCAGAGACCTATTGAATGATAAAGCTCTGTATTTGTTGTATAACACAATCATTGTTCCACACTTAAAGGGGACCACAGATGCAAAATTCACTTTTTAATGTTTTTTTTACTCAACTTTGGGTATTTACTTCATAAAAAAACAGTCCTTGTGCCAAAAAAATGCACCCAGTGGTTTATTTACTCTAAGTAGATTTATTTATTTTTGATAAATACACCAGGATTCACACTTCCTGCAGTTATTGACGTCACAGGCCGTAGCCAATCACCTCAAACCTGAGTCCAGCCCCTCACCTAGCAACCCCTGGTTAGGCTCAACCCACTTCTGTATTAAACACATGACTGTTGTTTTTCATGATTTCATCTCATCTTTTGTTTATATGTTCTTAATTTCATGTGTACAGCACTTTGTTGCAGCTGTGGTTTTTTTAAATGGCTTTATAAATAAAGTATAATTGTTATTTTTATATTTTAGTTCAATTTTTAGTGTATTTGCGATCGCTCCCAACGCGCAGCCGTCAAAAATTAAACGAGCGGACCCCCGGCGTAGGGACCAGCGGCAACGGGACCCTCTTCTGGCGCGATGGAGCGGAGCTTCAATTGTACAGCCTCGCTGCTGCCCTCGCAGCAGCCTCGCAGCAGCGAGGACCTTCTCCTTACTGATTAATTTACGGGAGACACTTGGTGAACTTTGTTGTCTTGACTGGAACAGCGATAACTCCCAAAATCTCCGCGTGCAACGAGCGAAGCTGGCGAACACCGGAAGAGGAACAAGCTAACATTAGCTTCGGATTCGGGTGGTCTCATGCTAAAAGGAGCAGCTAATTGCGGCGCGCTCAGACGGGTTTCGGTAAGTTATCTTAAGCTAGCACTAACAGTAAGTCAAATGAGTAATAAAAAAAGAGCTAATTTTAAAACAACAACACATTACAGATACTGGCTGTTACAGAGGGCGTAAACAGATCGTTGAAGGGCGTGGACTTCAAGAAACCGGTCGTTCAAAACGAAAGTTAAAAATGGCAGAATTAAAAAGGGTATAATTAATTATCTAAGAATTATTTTGTGTATTAAAATGAATTAATATTGTCAAGATAGCACACAGACATAACATAAAAATTTTAAATACCTATACAGTATGTGGTCTCCTTTAATCTATTGTATTGATGTTTGGGGGAATGCGTGTAAAACAATCACAAAGCCTATTTTTGTATTACAGAAAAGAGCTGTAAGAATTATCACTAGAAAACATTACCGTCATCCATCAAGTACATTATTTTATCAACTGAAGTTATTGAAGTTCCATGATTTGGTAGACTATAATATTTTATCAGTTATGTATAGGGCTCAAAATAATGCATTACCTTTAAATATCCAAATGCATTTTGTTAAAAGACAAAGTTGTTATAATCTTAAGGGGACAGAGATGTTTGTAAAACCACAATTCAGAACTAGTTTGAAGGGACGTTCTACCTCAATCCAGGGAATTAGATTATGGAATGGCTTGGAGAATGTAGTTAAAAATGCCAAGTCAATGTTTACATTTAAGAAAATGATCAAAACGAATGTGTTAAAAAATATAATGAAATAGCGTAATGTGTATTGTATTAGTTAGAAAATTAGAAAGAGTTAGTCATTTTGTACTGTTGGTTGAAGATTATTATTGTTTATATATATAATATATAATAATAATAATGTCTATTCCTGTCATCTGCGTATGTTCCCATACACAGACGAAATTCGTCTCTGCATTTAACCCAACCACCTACCAGGTGGTGCAGTGAGCAGCCCGAAAGCGCCCGGGGAGCTGGAGAAATAGGTGTGCACTCATAGACACCCCAAGCTGGGTAGTGGCCGGGGCGCGAACCCGCGACCTTCGGATCCGTAGTCAAAAGCCCTGCCACTAGACCATCTTGGCTCCTAATCTGATTGTTGGAAAAAAGGGGCAAATATAATAAGATTTATTCTTCTTTCTGCTACCTTTCACTTTTTAAATATTTTGTACATTATTATTTATGTACTGGATTCTATTTAAATAAATAATGGGCATGTTAGGTATTTTGTGGTGTTATTTCAGTTTCCAATTTCATATGTTGGTGCGTGGCTTGTATAAAACTTCTCGTTCTCACAGCTTCCATTCATTCAGAATTGAAAAAGACTTCTGGACAGAAGTCGAAACGTTTTCTGCAACAAATAAAGTCCAGTTGATCCTGTATTGAACGCCTTTTTTGATTTTATCATGTCCTGGACGACTGAGAATCTTCATCAGCATACCACAAGGTAGATGTACAAAATCAAAAACAAGAACATATCTGCAATGTTTTTTGCCAGGATTCCAAAAGATTCTTAAAACCATTTAGAGAAGACAGGGCCAAGAGCTTCAGATCTTTTTGTAAGATATTCCAGGAAGCAGGAGCAGAGTAGGAGAAGGCCCTTTTTCCAAGTTCAGTCCTCACTGACGGAACACTGCAGGTGATCATGTCCTGAGAGCGCACGCTGTAGCTGCACTCACGCAGAGACATGTAGGAGGAGATGTATGAGGGCAGCAGACCAAGAAGTGATTTAAAGATGAAAATGTACCAGTGGAAGAGTCTGCGTGAGGTTAATGATGTCCAGTTAACCAGTGAATACAGGGTGCAGTGGTGGGTACGATAATCACAGCCAGTTATGAATCTTAGTGCACCATGATAGACAACATCCAACATCCGCAGGGTGCTTGTAGGAGCATTCATGTAGATAATGTCACCGTAATCAATGGAGGGGAGGAAAGTCACAGATACAAGGCGTTTCCTAACATTCAGTGTTAGACATGATCTGTTTCTGAAAAAGAAACCCAGTTTAACTTTCAGTTTCTTTACTAGGTTTTCCACGTGGAGTTTAAAAGAGAGCTGTGAATCGACCAGGATACCCAAATATTTATAGGAATCAACAAACTCAATTGGGACACCGTTTGAGGATAAAATCAGAGGAAGATCTGCTGGGACCGACTTCCTACTTGAAAAAAACATCCCTTTTGTTTTTTCAGCATTTAGTACAAGTTTGAGACGGAACAAATCTGACTGGATGATGTCAAAAGCGGATTGCAGAAACTGGAAAGCCTTAGCTACTGTTTTAGCTTGGCAGTAAACAACTGTGTCATCAGCATGTAAGGATGCATCAGGGATGCTCTGACCTACATGAGCTATGTAAATTGTAAAGAGGGTTGGTCCTAAGACTGAGCCTTGTGGTACACCATTTTTAACCGTTAAATAACTGGAAGAAGTACCGTTGTGCTGAACACATTGCATCCGATTGGACAGATAATTAGAAAACCAACCAATGGTGTGATCAGAGAACCCAATTTCTGAGAGCTTATGACACAAGATGTTATGAGCCACTGTGTCAAAAGCTTTAGACAGGTCTAAGAAAGGTGCAGCATAGTAATTCTTACCCCGGAATTACACCACATGCGTTACGGCTCCGCCCCGCTCTGGTCCGACCTCCGCAGCAAATACGCACCCATTATAATCAATGACAGAATTTACACTGGCTCCGCACGGCGGCGGCGAGCTGCGGAGAGCGGACGGCAGTCCGTCAAAATTAGAAAATTTTCTATTTCTGCCGGATGACGGAGCTGTGCCGGAGTCAACTTTTGAAGATTACGTCGCACCAACAGGAAAAGGAACGAGCACAACTTCCGTATTTACAAAATAAAATCACCACGGGCGGACTAATCCTAGCTCTATACGGATTTATTTGTACAAAAATGCTGTCAAACTATCAATTATGACTATTCTATGACTAAACTATTATATTTATGACTATGACTACACCTAATAACGCAATACAAAAATAAATAAATAAAAAAGTATTTTATTCTGAAATGTAAACATCACTTCCTGTTGCTCAAACCATGTAGCTCATTTACGAGAGAAGATCAAGGCAGCAGTCTCTCTACAGTTGTTCTCCTTCTTTCCACCGAATGAATTGTTTTGTTCTGACTTACTTATTTATCACTTGATTTATCGCGCGATCTCGCACGTGTCTTGGAGCGGCGCATCCAGGCGGACCTGAGCGGAGCGCAGGCAGTGGAAATTGGACTCGTTCAGCTGCGACCTGCGGACCGGAGCGGGGCGGAGCCGCGTGCAGTGTAATTCCGGGGTTAGCATCCAATGCTTCAACAACGTCATTAAGAACCTTCAGAGAAGCAGTCATTGTGCTGTGTTTTTTCCTGAAACCAGATTGATGGAGAGGTAAGATGTTAAATGAGTCCAAATAATTTTTGATCTGAAAGTTTATCAATTTTTCTAGAACCTTGGCTAAAATGCAGAGTTTAGAGATCGGTCGATAGTTGTTTAGTGAGGTGGGGTCACCTCCCTTCAGCAAAGGAAGAACAAAGGCTGTTTTCCAAGCATCCAGAATGGAATTTTGGCTTATGGACAGATTAAAGATGTGGGTCACAGGGACTGAAATGATATGAGCAGCCAGCCTTAAGAAATAAGGTGGAAGTTCATCTGGACCAGCAGATTTTTTAGGATCAAGATCATTTAACAGTTTATTTACCTCACTGACTGAGAACGGAGAAAAAGAGAAGGTGTGATTAACTGAGGATTGACTTGTAGGAGGGATTTGATTTGTAGAAGTTTGATTATTAGATGAAGTGGATGATTTTCCATTTATAACTGTATCAAATAATGAACTAGAAGCAACAAAATGTTTGTTGAAACAGTTCAGGATCTCGTGCTTATTTGACACAGGAACAGAGTCAACAAGAAGTTGTGATGGGAGGTCAGATGATTGGGGGATGCCTGAGAGAGATTTGATGGTTTTCCAGAATTTTTTAGGATCGTTTAGATTTTTGGAGGTCTGAGATAAGAAGTAATTACGTTTTGCGGCTTTGATGGCAGTTGTGCATTTATTCCTCAGCTGCCGAAAATTCAACCAATCAGTGTCTGAGTGTGATTTTCTTACTGCGGCCCAGAGATGATCTCTCCTATGCAGGAGGTCAGCTAGTTCAGGAGTAAACCAGGGGCTGTCACGGCCCTTTATCCTGAACTTAGCTATGTAACTTTGAGATTTTTATTAATGAAAAGTGCATTATAAATTGAATTCATTATTATTATTATTATTAACTTCCGGAAAGGAGCGTGTTTATTTACAAAGTAAATGAAACTGTCATGAAAATAGTTCCAAGCGGTGTTCGTGTCGTTGATTAGTAGAATACGTTGCCAATCAAAGTGGGATAGATCCCAGAGGAATGACTGTTCACAGAAACGTTTCAAATCCCTTTTTTGAACTATTCTGGGCTTAGCAGGTGGAAGTTTAGTGGATCTAAGAGCTGCTATTACGGAATGATCACTCAAAATGTTAGCAAATACACCTGTACCAGGAAATTTGTGAGGTGCATTTGTGAAAAACAGATCTAAGGTGGAAGATTTTTCGGGACATTTTTTGTTTGGTCTGGTGGGAGAATCAATAAGTTGTGTTAGATTGAGAGAAAGACAACATTCCTTGAATTTATCACAGAGGGGGGTCGACTTATTCCAATCAATGTTGAAATCTCCTGCCATAACAATCTCATTGTGTTTTAAGTTACCTATGAATTCAGTCAGGGAGTACAGAGCCTCAGGTGTTGCGGAGGGGGGACGATAACAACCTACAACAGTTAATATCTGACCTCCCTTCAAACTGATGTTCACAGCTAAAGCCTCAAACTGGTTTGCGATTGTTTTTTTAGATGCAATCCTGGCAGCCAAGGAGTCTCTGATGTAAATAGCGACTCCACCTCCCCTTTTATTACGATCACAACGATAGATCTTGAATTCATTGATTACCAGGTCATTTTTCAGAACAGATTTGTTGAGCCAAGTTTCAGAGATAAGGATCACATCTGCCCCAGAAGAACTGATTAGGATTTTCAATTCATCTAGTTTTTTTAGAAGGCTACGAGTGTTTACATGCAGGAAGCGGAGACCTGAAATATTTTTAAACTCATTAGGTGTAATGTAGTTAGTGATGGGACCTGGGTTGGGCTGAATCCCTGAGATCAGTAACAACATTAATATCAGACATTTGCTTGACTTCTTTGTCACTGATGTATAATTACAGGAGTTAACAGTGTGACATTTTGCCCCCATAATTGAACCATGAGAAACATTAATGAAGACACGATCATTCAGAACCCAAAAACAATGAAAGTTGCAGTGATGGACAGATCCAGATGTGTTGATAAGATTCAGTGATTCCAGGTAGTCTGAGAACTGAAAATAATGACAGTAATATGAATGATGCAGAAAAGACTCAGACCATAAAGCGTCACAAATTAAGTGGGCAAACAGTTCCGTTGTGGAGGCCCAACTGCAGTTTGTGTGAGGAGGGGTCCAGCCCCCCTGTGAATATGAGTGGATGTGGCCCTGGTGAACACAAGCTGGATCCAGAACTCATTGGTCTTTGTTTATTGAAACAATATTATTTGAAATCTGACTCTTCTTTGTCTCTCTGATGGTGATTAAAAATAATCTAAAGAAACATCAGATTCTGCACCATGGTCTGTGCTGGCCATTGTAGCACAACTCAAATGTTTGGTTTTCATTACTTCCTGTCACTGTGCATACAGATATCTCAATAACTGTTCATCTCAGTGGTGTGGAAGCTATTTCTTTGCAATATATTATTAACTTATGTATTGCACTTTCACTTTATGACTATTCATGTTCCACAGGGGGGAAGAAAACAAAAAACGTCTCATTTAGCTGCTTAAAATTACACAAAAAATGTTTAGTCTGTCTGTCTGTCTGTCTGTCTGTCTGTCTGTCTGTCTGTCTGTCTGTCTGTCTGTCTGTCTGTCTGTCTGTCTGTCTGTCTGTCTGTCTGTCTGTCTGTCTGTCTGTCTGTCTGTCTGTCTGTCTGTCTGTCTGTCTGTCTGTCCATCCACCATCTGTACCCATTATTACCCATCATCTTTACACACTTCTCTACCTGCTTCTTAGTTTCTGGGTCGTGTCACTGGTGCCCATGTCCAACTATCATTGAGCGAGAGGCAGGGACACCCTGGGGTTTACACCCAGGACACGTTTCCAGTCCATCACAGGGACACAAGACAAACAATCATTCACTCTTTCCCTCACACCTAGAGACAATTTAGCGTTACCAAACAGTCTAACATGCATGTTTTTGGTCGGTGGGAGGAAACTGGTGTACCCAGAGAAAACCCACGCATGCACAGAGAGAACGTGCAAACTCCACTTGAAAGGCCCCTGGCTGGGATTTGATCCAACGACCTTCTCGCTGAGAGATTGCAGTTCTACCAACTGTGCCACCATGCTGCCCTACTGTTTTTTTTTTTTGTCGTATATTTTTTTAGCTATTTCTTCCTGTTCTGCGAAAAATTTACTAAATACTGTATATACAATTCCTTTGTGCTGTGAAATGAAGAGGATTCTGATACACAGAGCGCTAGGAAATCTAGCAGCTTACCTGAAAAGCCAGTTCCATCAATACAATCCCTCCTGGCAGCGCCCTTTGGAGGTGATAAGCAGTGGCACCAGATGATGATGTCTGAAATAAATGGACAAAAAGTTTTACTAAGATGGACTTTTTTTTTCATAATTGGTTCAAATCATATTTGGTTCATGCAAAAACCATTGCAGACCTGTTCCTGTTTTTAGTTTTCTACATCACTTTATAACCTAGCAGTTTTTATCTCATTTTTAATACATTTTCTTTCATTTGTTCTTCACAATTTATAAGCTTTCTTTTATGATAGTCTACCGTTGTCATCACTCTTTGTTAAAAGCAGGTCCCTCTTGTAAATAAGTCCCCAAGGTTCAATGGGATTAACCTGTAAATAAAGGTTGAATGAATTGAAAAGTTGATGAACCAATCACAATGTTGATGTAGACATGGTGGAACCAAAACACAAGACTCTGAAACTTTGGGAAGACCCTGTGACACTTTTTTTTTTAACTACGTAAAAAGACTTGTAATGCATTCAATTACAACCTGTAATTCAAAGATCCACATTGAACATCCACATCTGGAGTTTGGACTCAACCAATCCGCAGTCAGACAGATTGTGTACAAATGGAGGGAATTAAAGACCATTGTTATCCTCTCCAGGAGTGGTGGACCAACAAAGAGCCCTCCAAGAACAAGGTGTGTATAGTAGGCAAGGTCACAAACGACTCCAGGGTAACTTCTCAGCAACTGCAGCCCTCTCTCACATTGACTGATGTTAAAGTCGATGAGTCCACCATCAGGAGAACACTGAGCAACAATGGTGTGCATGGCAGGGTTGCAAGGAGAAAACCACTGTTCTCCAAAGATAACTCATCTGCAGTTTGCTAAAGATCGTGTGGACAAGCCAGAAGGCTGGTGGAAGAATGTTTTGTGGATGACCGAGATCAAAATAGAACTTTTTGGTTTAAATGGAAAGTTTATGTTTGGAGAAAGGAAAACACTACATTTTTAAAGAACCCCACCAAAAATAACTTGGAAAAAACCTCCTTGTTTACCAAAACCCACACCCCACTTAAGAATGAGGTGGAATTCCCAGCCTTGGATGGGCACTGACCTTGGGGCTGTCCTCACTCTTCTGCTTCACATAAGAAAAAGACATCCTTCCTTCCAATGACATGGAGCTCAGCATGGCAGCACGGGTCCTGGCAATGCTGCAGGGAGGAGGGATGGGGTGTTAGATTAAGACAGAACTCAAGATGAGCCACACAGACTGGTTTATCTCATAGTGGAGCAGAGAGAACTGAAAGTCAGATTTCAATCAAAAGATAAAACAAACAAGTGGAGAGAGAGCACAGACTAAAGTAGAAAATATATTTTTCTGTGAAAAAACAAACAAAGAAACAAAAAAACAAGTGAGCATAAAATGCTGCATAGTTTTATTTGCAGTTTTTTTTTTTTTTACTATCCCCAAGCAGAGGTATTTGAACTGCTGGAATATTTGTCTGTAAGCACAGTAATAGCACTATAGTACTACTACTATTAGTAGTAATGATACTGAAAGTATAAGTTCTAGTGTTAGAAAAAAAAACGCTCAAATGATGCAAAAATGTTAACTCTTGTTGTACCGGTAATAAAAGCAAGTGATGTATTCTGAAGTAAGACCTACAAAACAAAGGTTAACAAGGACGGGTCAGCTGAAAAGTTGAACTAAAAAAAATATATATAATTTAAGGCCACGATGTCTGAATATTTTTCCTTAACTGTAAAAGTAACTAGACCAGGGGTCTGCAACATTTAGGATCAAAAGAGCCATTTCTGCCCCTTTGTTCACTAGATTAAATGTGTCCAGAGCTGCAAAACTCACTGCAGTTGTCATTATCAGAGACTCATGTTATATTATTATTATCAACTGGTGGCCCATGGCCCACTTTAAGTTTGTTAGAGGGAGGTTTTCTGGCCAGTTTATAAAACTAAAAACATCTAATGATTGTTAACATTTATTAATATTTTTCCATTTTGAGACAAAATAAAAGACTGGATTCCATCCATCCATCCATCCATCCATCCATTATCTTTACTTGCTTTTACTTTCTGGGTTGTGTGGGATCACTGGTGCTCATATCCAGGTTGCAAGTCTATCACAGAAGGCTGGATTCTTGTAAAAGAAAAAATATATATATTTTTTGTAAAACAAACAATGAACAGTTCAGGCTTATAAAATTTGGCTTAATGACAACCACTTGCAGTTAAATGCTGCTAAGACTGAAACACTTATCGTTGCTCCAGATGATAAAATCATGGAAATAAGGAAGCATCTTGGGTTCTTAAATCCTTCGAACAAAAACAACCTTAGATATCTGGGTGTTCTCTTTGACAGCTCTCTGTCAATGGACAGTCATTGTAAACTGTTAGTTCGCAACTGTTTTTATCATTTAAGGAACATTTCAAAGTTGCGAGCTATTTTATCTAAGACAGAATTAGAAATGGTTGTCCATGCTTTTATTTCTTCTCGGTTGGATTATTGTAACGGCCTTTTAGTAGGGATAAGTAAATCCACCATGGCTTCTCTTCAGTCTGTGCAGAACGCTGCAGCCAGACTTTTGACTGGAACCCGCAGAACGGATCATATTACTCCTGTTCTGTACTCTCTCCACTGGCTTCCGATTTATTTTAGGGTTCATTTTAAAATTTTGGTTTTAACTTTTAAAGCACTCCATGGTGAGACTCCCAAATATGTTTTCAATCTTTTGAAGCCACTCTGTCAGTCTAGAACTCTGAGGTCTTCTAATCAGCTACTGCTGTCGGTCCCTAGAACCCATTTTAAAACCCGTGGTGATAGAGCATTTCAGGTGGTGGCACCGAGGCTCTGGAACGCTCTCCCTCTAACAATGCGCGGCTCCGAGTCGACTGATGCATTTAAGAGAAGTCTTAAGACTTATCTTTTCAAACAGGCTTATGGTTAATTGTACTTATTGATTTTAGAGTTTATCATGTGTAACCTTTTTGTATAGCATGTTTTAAGAGTGTATAATTTTAGTATAATTTTAGTATGATTTTATTATGATTTTATTATGTGTATTTCTTTTGTAAAGCACTTTGTGATTTTATATCTGTGAAAGGTGCTATATAAATAAAGTTTACTTACTTACTTACTTACTTATGTGTTGTTTTTTTAATTGTGGAGAAATTGAGTATCCTGCTTTAAAGAAGAAAAAAAAAAGCATAAAGTTAAAGGAGTATAATTTACTATGAGTATTTGTACTAGTGTCCACATATTTGTAAAGGAAATGACAGAAAAACAGCTAAAACTAGTCATTTTTTGTTGTGGGTACAACATCCTATAAAATTCAGTTTTATGTTAGTTTTGGTCAAAGCTTGAAAGAGCTGCTGCGGAGGGACCAAAGAGCCACATGTGGCTCCAGAGCTGCAGGTTGCAGACCCCTGCACTAGACAAAGCTGGTGTGAATGCAGAGTTGAAGCGCATTTTGTTTTCAAACACTTCATTATCAAACTGTTAGTTTGTGGGATTTGAACCCGCATACATCTTCCAGGTGGTAGTAAGAACTTTCCCACTGCACCATGCAGTTAGTGTGACAGATGCAGACATTGTGTGTTGTGTAGTGCTACTGAAAGCTGATGCTGAGGTGTTTATTTCTCTCATTAAGCTGAATGACTCAGTCAGTCACAGAGAGAGAGCTTTGCTTGAATCAGTGATACAGAGTACAGTGTAGAAAGAAGCAGCGAGGGAATTTTTGGTCAAATGTCATAGATGCTTTTATTACTATGGCTGAGAATCTTAACTCTGCCCATGAGCCATATGTTTGGGTTAGCAGAGAGCTGGATGAGGAGCTGAGTGAGGCTGCAGCTGACTTGTCTTCAGGTGTGCAGTTTGTGTATATTTATATGTCCTGAAAATCTGACCTTGTAAGTAAATACTGGTTAAAAACCTTCTCCTGCTGTTGGGTGTGGTTCTTTTTGAGTAAGTAAGATAAAGTGAATTTTTTTTTTCCAACAGAAACATTGAAAAACAAGCAAACAAACAAATAAACAAAGCATGCTTGAGCTATAATCAGATTCTAAAAAAGCTAAGTCTGGTCCTCTGGACATTCAAGAAACAAAGCAAAACAAAAAAGTAGAAACGTTTCATCTTTCATCCGTAAGACTTCCTCAGTCTGAGGTGCTGTAGTCAGATTGCAACAAAAAGCAGACCTGCGGGCTGGAGACGAAGGCCGGACCTGCACCAGGATGAAACCCATGCTCTGCAGGTACTGGACATACTGCTGAAGGAAGTTGCTGGAAATCTCCAGCAGCCAGGGCTCATCCTTTAGTCTGCAGGGAAGCATTTCTGTGGAATCAGTGCTGAAGCTGCGATCCCGTCCTGATGCTGTCGAGTCACTTGAGCGGTGCCTTTTCTAAAGAGAATATATGACAGTATCGATCAATCCAGATGACTTAAAACACAGAAACTAACTCCAGACATGTGCCTGCAAGTTCTAAACAAATTAAACTGATTTCACTCATTATGCTACCTTCTATTACACCCTCTATTAAAAATAATATTCATCCATTCAGACGATGTTGCTTTTACTCAGAGCTTTCTGCCTTGAGCCCAGGGCACCATGTACCTGAGGCTTATTACAGGCCCAGTAAATACACAGTACTATATTACTTTATTAATGTTTAGCCTAAATCTTAAATCCTTGTAAACTCTTTCTTTTTATACTTTAGATTCTTGCTATTGTTGGGTGTAACTGGGACCTTGAGTACACAATTTTGTTCCACCTCATGTACCACATGTGATGTGAATGACAATAAAGAACCTTGAATCTTGAATCGAGTGAGCCTCCCTGATCAAACAATCGACGCAGAAGCTCCTTAGAAAAAAACACAACTTACAGGAGCATTCTGAATGGAACCCAGCAAATTAGGTGACTGACTTTTGAATTTAAACAAAGTACAATTTTCTTACCATCTGACAGGAACTGAATGTCTTATGGACTGAAGCAACCCAGTGTATCAAAGACCCAGATGTCTAAACTGACTCTGACCAAGACATGCTCAGCTGACCCAGAATAAACTCTGCCCTACTGCAAACACTAGTGGCAGACTGCAACAACTTATCTGGACACAGTTATATAATAATAATAATAATAATGATCATTTTATTTAAAAGCGCCTTTCAGGACACCCAAGGACACTTAACAAACCAATACAGTGTAATACAGATCAAACATTATCAGCGACAAATTGAAATATAAAATACATAAAGATTATAAAATGCAAAATAATAAAAATACATTCAGTAAAGTTAATGATAAGCTAGTCTAAAGAGATGTGTTTTCAGAGCAGTCTTGAACAGAGAAACCATTTATGGTGGTGAAGAGTCTGTATAAACTCTTACATTTGAGTTTTGAACATTTATTTTTTGTTTTATTTTTGCAGTGATCAAAACAATCAGATCAAGAATAAAGGTGATCAAAACAGATTTATTAGAAAACATTAGTGATCAAACAGCACCATGAAGACTAAGGAACATGCCACGTTCAGGGATAAAGCTGTTGCGAAGTTTTGGTTTTGTTGGAAACCTACCTTTAGAAGAGGCTGAGCTGCGACTTCCTCTTGGATCTGCTTACGGAAGATGGGGTCAAAAAGAAGAGGGGTGGCACAGTAGTGGACAAGTCTTGATGACTGCTTCAAAATCTCCAGGTCTGTTCCCTGTTGAGATGTTCAGTGATTAAAACAATAAAATATAATCAGTAATGGACAGATAATCAAGGTAAACATTAAAGACCGTGTAAAGTAAAATTAAATTTGTGTTTTGAGTTTGTCACACGGCATAAATATGTGTTATTAATCACCCATATAAATCTGACTGATTAAAAACATTGTTTACCTTATAAAATTAAGTCTCAAATATAAGGAAAAAACATGATTTTCCCAGGGTCTGGAACGGTGGGGGCGTGTCAGCGCGTGGGCGTGGTTTCAGCGCAGTTCTGCAGCTCAGAGCAAGTAGGAGGACCCTCTCGCTCAGAGCTGAACTGTGTGTGGAGGAGGAAGACAGGTTCATCAGTAAACCTGCTCTGTTTGCTCCTTTTTCCAAGAGTTACGCTGTTTTTAGTGCACAAACAACTCTGGTTTTATTTTAAAAGTTGAGGACACAACTATAATTCATAACTCCGCTGTTCTGTGTTTAGAAGATGAGCGGACTCGCGCGGCTGCACCCGGTCCGACCCGACACATCGCATGCGGGGGCTGTGTTGGTGATTAAAATAAAGAGTAATCACGTTGATAACTAAGTATGCAATGGACCTGTCGCATTTTCTTAGCAAAAAAGGAGCTTGTGAACTTGTAGGGCACAGGCTTAGCAATAAAAAAAAGAAAGAAAAGAAACAGGAAAGGCGGCGGCGGTGTCCGGAGGCTGAGGAGGGAGACGGTCAGTAGCAGGTGCCCTGACCATTAAAACATCCAGGGAAGATGCAGGAACGAGGCATAATTGATTAGCTAGCTAACAATGAACAAAAATATCTATGCTATTGCTATCTGATGCTATCTGCGATTCGCGAGTGAACGGCTCCACCCATGCGAAGAACAATTTATATGACTGGAGCAGCAGGGGGTGGGGCTATACTAATGAGGACCGCGTGACGAAACGCGGTCACGTTTAAAACACGCCTAAAAAATCCTGAAATAGAAATATGTTTATACACAGTTTGCTCTATAACTCCAAAATTAATTGAGCTACAATTTTGAGACTTTTTACTCATTTACAAGATTACAATTATCACATTTATAATGTTTATTTAAGAAAATATTGAAATTCACTTTACACGGTCTTTAAGTTTACAAAACTGATACAAACCTGACTAAAGCGGTTACAGCTGAGGACTACTGAAGCATTTTAGTTATAAACTGCAACCTTTCACTTCCTGTGGACAGCATTAATTTGGCCTCCAGTTTTAATCTGTTTAACCTTGATGCTATTTTGGATCAGGATATGTCATTTAACCCCCGCATTAAAATGTTACCAAGACAAGAAGGTCTTCTACCTGAATAACATCACTAAAAATATAAACTTTTTTTTATATTAAATGAAGCAGAAAAACTGGTCCGTGTGTTTGTCACTTCTTGGCTGGACTATCTCAGCTATGGGACAAATCCTGTACTTGGCTTAGTTATCGAGTTCCTGGCATCTCACTGGGGGCAAGCAAACTGCACTTGATTAAGTTGTAGGATGGGGTTAGGCATTAGCAAATAAAATAAAAATTAGCAGATGGTCAAATAACCTTAAACTTAACCTGAAAAAAAAAAGCTACATTCACATGAATAATTGTTTTTAAATTTCAAATGTTAACAATCTCAAGTATTATAGGATTTTGAATAAATTATTATTATATTTATGAATTATTAACTGTTCTTTGTCGTGTATGGGAGGGCATTACTCTGTCAATCACTAACAACACCAGCCTGACCAGTTCTGTTGGCTCTTTCTCTTGATTTGATCAGGTCCAGTTGTAGGTCTAGGTTTAACACATGGACATGAAAACTTTTAGGTTTCTTGAAAATTAAGTTTTAGTCATCCTCGTCTTTGGGTGATGATAGAGAAGTACAGAGAGGGTCAGAAAGAACTTTATTGTGTCTTTGTGGATTTAGAAAAAGCATATGACAGGGGGCTGAGGGAGGAGCTGTGGTGTAGCATGAGGAACTCTGGAGTGTATGTTAGACTGGTACAGGACATGTATGAGGACAGTGGTGAGGTGTGCTATAGGAATGATAGATAGCTTCAAGGTGGACATGGGACCTTATCAAGGAGCTAAGAACCCCTTCTTATTTGCTCTGGTGTTGAACAGACTAACAGATGAGGCGAGGCAAGAATAAGTCCTGACGGACAGACTGCACATGAGAGAACCAATCAGTGTTTCCTGTACAACTTTCCAAGGAGGGCCCCCTGCTACCCTAACCAAAAATGATGACAAGTAAAAAAAAAAAAAAGTTTTAAATGTCTACAAATTAAATGTATGTGTGCGCATGTTCCCAGGTCACTGCATCCGGATGAGATTCTTTATTACTTTTTACAACCCACTCCTTTTGCAGCCCACTTCAACCCCCCTAGGACTTTTGTATCTAAAATCTAACTCTGTATTAAATGTTAGTGTTCTGAAAGCCGTTGTTATCGTACAGACGTGTACAACTTATGCGCGTGACTAAAATCCATGTCTGAGAAAAGTTTTCTATGTGAGAGTCAGTTTCAGTTGTTTATAGTTTATAGTTATAGTTTCATAAATATCTGCAAACAAGTTATTTTGTTGTAATCCCTTTGAAAAAAAACAAGTGTTTTAACAACAATACGGCTTTTCAGCTGTTTGGATGAGCTAAACTTGATTACCGGTATATTTAGAACCATACCGAGAGGTAATTGAAATGTGATAAATGCAATTTAATACATCAAATATGAAAAATAAATAGAATTAAATGACTACATGTGCTGAAATCCTGTAAATATAATCCCTTTGAATGAAATGATCATTTTTGGGGGAAGAAATCTGTCAGCCTGGCAAATTAAAAAAAGTTAATTTATACTCTGCAAAGGACTTCATGTGGTATATATATTTTTTAAATATACCCGGTATCTGACAATCAATTGAAAAAAAGAAATGACGTAAAAGTCAACTACAAAAATGTTCAAACCCCTTCTCTTCTTTCAGACTGACATTTGTTTTAATGATGCAGGTTAAGGTCTTCTTTAAGATTCTTCTTCACTTTTTGACCCGCTCCCCTCAGGACGGAGGTTGAGGAGCATTAAGTGTAGAACCACTAGACTGAGGAACAGCTTCTACACTGAGGCTGTTAGACTCATGAATCTCTAACCAGGATAATCACTGTGAAAAAAATCACATCATGTTGCTGCTGATCTGTTTCATGTTGCTGCTGATCTGTTTCATGTTGCTGCTGATCTGTTTCATGTTGCTGCTGATCTGTTTCATGTTGCTGCTGATCTGTTTCATGTTGCTGCTGATCTGTTTCATGTTGCTGCTGATCTGTTTCATGTTGCTGCTGATCTGTTTCATGTTGCTGCTGATCTGTTTCATGTTGCTGCTGATCTGTTTCATGTTGCTGCTGATCTGTTTCATGTTGCTGCTGATCTGTTTCATGTTGCTGCTGATCTGTTTCATGTTGCTGCTGATCTGTTTCATGTTGCTGCTGATCTGTTTCATGTTGCTGCTGATCTGTTTCATGTTGCTGCTGATCTGTTTCATGTTGCTGCTGATCTGTTTCATGTTGCTGCTGATCTGTTTCATGTTGCTGCTGATCTGTTTCATGTTGCTGCTGATCTGTTTCATGTTGCTGCTGATCTGTTTCATGTTGCTGCTGATCTGTTTCATGTTGCTGCTGATCTGTTTCATGTTGCTGCTGATCTGTTTCATGTTGCTGCTGATCTGTTTCATGTTGCTGCTGATCTGTTTCATGTTGCTGCTGATCTGTTTCATGTTGCTGCTGATCTGTTTCATGTTGCTGCTGATCTGTTTCATGTTGCTGCTGATCTGTTTCATGTTGCTGCTGATCTGTTTCATGTTGCTGCTGATCTGTTTCATGTTGCTGCTGATCTGTTTCATGTTGCTGCTGATCTGTTTCATGTTGCTGCTGATCTGTTTCATGTTGCTGCTGATCTGTTTCATGTTGCTGCTGATCTGTTTCATGTTGCTGCTGATCTGTTTCATGTTGCTGCTGATCTGTTTCATGTTGCTGCTGATCTGTTTCATGTTGCTGCTGATCTGTTTCATGTTGCTGCTGATCTGTTTCATGTTGCTGCTGATCTGTTTCATGTTGCTGCTGATCTGTTTCATGTTGCTGCTGATCTGTTTCATGTTGCTGCTGATCTGTTTCATGTTGCTGCTGATCTGTTTCATGTTGCTGCTGATCTGTTTCATGTTGCTGCTGATCTGTTTCATGTTGCTGCTGATCTGTTTCATGTTGCTGCTGATCTGTTTCATGTTGCTGCTGATCTGTTTCATGTTGCTGCTGATCTGTTTCATGTTGCTGCTGATCTGTTTCATGTTGCTGCTGATCTGTTTCATGTTGCTGCTGATCTGTTTCATGTTGCTGCTGATCTGTTTCATGTTGCTGCTGATCTGTTTCATGTTGCTGCTGATCTGTTTCATGTTGCTGCTGATCTGTTTCATGTTGCTGCTGATCTGTTTCATGTTGCTGCTGATCTGTTTCATGTTGCTGCTGATCTGTTTCATGTTGCTGCTGATCTGTTTCATGTTGCTGCTGATCTGTTTCATGTTGCTGCTGATCTGTTTCATGTTGCTGCTGATCTGTTTCATGTTGCTGCTGATCTGTTTCATGTTGCTGCTGATCTGTTTCATGTTGCTGCTGATCTGTTTCATGTTGCTGCTGATCTGTTTCATGTTGCTGCTGATCTGTTTCATGTTGCTGCTGATCTGTTTCATGTTGCTGCTGATCTGTTTCATGTTGCTGCTGATCTGTTTCATGTTGCTGCTGATCTGTTTCATGTTGCTGCTGATCTGTTTCATGTTGCTGCTGATCTGTTTCATGTTGCTGCTGATCTGTTTCATGTTGCTGCTGATCTGTTTCATGTTGCTGCTGATCTGTTTCATGTTGCTGCTGATCTGTTTCATGTTGCTGCTGATCTGTTTCATGTTGCTGCTGATCTGTTTCATGTTGCTGCTGATCTGTTTCATGTTGCTGCTGATCTGTTTCATGTTGCTGCTGATCTGTTTCATGTTGCTGCTGATCTGTTTCATGTTGCTGCTGATCTGTTTCATGTTGCTGCTGATCTGTTTCATGTTGCTGCTGATCTGTTTCATGTTGCTGCTGATCTGTTTCATGTTGATCCGTTTCATGTTGCTGCTGATCTGTTTCATGTTCTGTTTCATGCTGTTGTGTTCATTCGTGCTCATCTGCTCACACAGAATCATGTTTGTGCTGCTGTTCGACGTAATGTTTTTATGCTATTATCTATTAGCTTAGAAATTCTAAGCAGTCCACAAGATGACTGACTGAGAACATTTGTATATAGTAAATTTTTATATACATGTAGTGCAATACACTTGTGAAATTACATTTTTATTTGAGATATTTAGTCTTCTTTGTTGTAAGGTTGCAGACAACCAAACATTTTGGTGGACAACATGAATGTTTTATTTTTTAAGTGAAATGACTGCAATTGGATTTAAATCAGTATTGTTTTTAGATTTTGTACAGTTCCCTGAGACAAAAATTATTTTGCAAAGTGGTGCTCTATAAATTAGCTTGAACTGAACCAACCTAGCCTGGTTAAAACCAGACATTTGTCCTTCACTTCGCGAAACTAAAAGTCATTAAAAAAGGCTGTCAACTTTGCAGAACCACATTCAGCTTTCAACTTATTCAGAACAAGTCATAGTTAGTACTTTTGTTGGGAATAAAATAAAAATTGCAGGAACACAGAAAAGATTCAGCTTCAGCTGTCATAAATGAGCCTGTAAAAACTTGCTAAATAAATGCATTTTTCTTGAAGACATGAATACTGTAGTACTAACAAGGTACCTCGTGGTAGACAACCCAACATTCTTTCTTTCATACTGTATTTAAATAAATAAAAATGGTACCTTGATTGTTTGAACAACTTTTTGAAATTTAGTTGGAAACACTAAACATTTTTTCATAGTAATTTTCCCCCCCAGATTTATCTAGAACTGGAAATTACTCAAATCAAAGTCCAGTCTGTTAAAGACTTTTTTAAGACAGACTCTTGTGAGGGGATGAAGGATGACCTGAACCTAACTAAACCTTCTAAAATGAACCCGCTCATTCTCAATCAGTTCATCTGGACAAGATTGTCCAGATGAACTGATTGAGAATGAGCGGATTTGATACCTGGACTATTGAGAATGAACTTTCTGGCTTCTAAAATGAAGTTTTACCCTTCCGCAAGTTTATCTGCACATATCATGTGGGATACTTACTGAAATGGGCATGTTGGACTGTGCTGACCTCTGCTGCCAGGTGACAAACAAGTTTTCAATTTTCATCTGCTTCTCCATTTCTGTCAGCATAAACACAACATCAGTCTATTACCTGCCCAAAAGTAGTTTAATCCCCGACCAGAAATGAATTTACCTCTCCGCTCAGCAGCTTTGATCTCTAACAGTTGTCCACCGTGTCTGGCCACCACATCTCCATCCATCAGGGGTCGAATGGTGCACACATCTCTCAGGGCCTCGTCAAAAGGAAGCAGCTCAGACGGGAAGTGGAGTGGAGCAAGGGTTCGAGCAGAACTTCCCAGCCTGCCCTGCTCTTTACTGGCCAAAGGAGGAACAGAACTACGTAGCAATGCATCGGGCTCAATAGAAGGACAGAGGAACGGGTTGGGGTCCTAAAAGAAAACAAAAGGCCAAACTAAATGAACTGATTGAAATAAACTTGTGCTGAGTAAAAACCTGAGGGGGCTAAGATATGGGCTGAAGTGAGCGACTGGGGGGAGACTCCAGAAAAGACCCAGGACATGGTGGAGAAACTGTGTCTCTCGGTTGGCCTGGTAACACCTTGGATCCTCCCAGAAGAGCTAGCTCAGGAAAGAGATGTCTGGGCCTCCCTGTTCAAGCCCTACCCCTGCGACTTGATTTCAGAACAAGCAGAAAATAATGGCTGGATGGATGGGCTTTAAAATATTTATTCTAACATACAATGCTCTCAACAACCAAGCTCCATCTCATATTAAATATTTTCTGTTTCATATTTTCTTAACTGAGCACGTTACATCTTATATTTGGAAAATACAATCACATTTTTTGACTTGAACAAAAATAAAAAAGCAAGTTGAATACTGTATGCTTTTTTATCTGTGACGGTCTCTTTACTTCCAGACCTTTGGGTCGGCCGTGGTGTAGTGGTAATGGCAGTCGTCCCCCGATCGGAAGGTTGGCGGTTTGAATCCCGGTTCCCCACACCATGTGTCGTTGTGTCCTTGGGCAAGACACTTAACCCCGAGTTGCTCCCGGTAGGACTGGAAAGCATCTTGCATGGTAGTCTGCCGCTACCGGTGTATGAATGTGTGTAGCATTCAATGTGTGTAGCACTTTGAGATTTTCACTAATGAAAAGTGTGTTATAAATTGAATTCATTATTATTATTATTATTATTCATTGTTTCATTCAGCCATCAATCCATCTATCTTCGACCACTTATCTGTAGTCAGGTCATGGATGCAACAGTTCCAGGAGAGAAACCCAGACATCCTTCTCTTCAGCAACACTTCTAGCTTGTTCTGGGGGACACCAAGACATTCCCAGGCTAAGGAGATACACTATCCCTTCAGCGACTTCTGGGTCTTCCCTGGGGCATCCTACCAATGGGACTGTGCCCAGAAAACCTCTAAAGGGAGGTATCTAGGAGGCATCCTAGTTAGATGCCTGAACCACCTCAATTAACTCCTTTCAATGCTGTGCAGCAGTGACTCTACTCCGAGCTCCCTCCGGATGAGCGAGCTCTTAACCCTATCTCTAAGGCTGAGCCTGGCCACCCAATGAAGGAAGCCAAATTTGGCCACTTGTGTCTGGGATCTCGTTCTTTCAATTATGATCCAAACCTCATGATCATAGGTGAGGGTCAGAATGTAGACAGATCAGTAAATTGAGAGCTTTGCCTTTCGACTCAGCTCTTTTTTTCTCCAAGACTGACTGAAGCAATGCCCTGAAGATGAGCCCCCAATCCATGGCTATGCATGTTATTTTGTTACTCAACTCAGCCCACCTTGGCAGCCTCCTCCATATTTAAGGTGTAATCTGATGGAGTGCATTATAAATGAAGACAGGCAGATTTGAAACAGTTTATCATCAGTGTAGTTTTTCAACCTGGACATGTTTTCCATCACAGAGCTCCCTCTAGATGTCCAAATCCGGTTCTAGAAACAATTCAACTAATTTTTGTTTGGTTAGAGACCCCTGAAAGAACCCTGCACCTATTTTGACAGTTTTGTTGTACTTTTTTTAAAAGGCCCTGATGCATGCTCAATAATCCAGGTAGAAAAATCTAAAAAAGCTAAGTCTGGTCCTCTGGACATTCAAAAAAACAAAACAAAGCAAAAAAATTGTAGAAACGTTTCGTCTTTCATCCGAAAGACTTCCTCAGTCTGAGTTGCTGTGTTCAGCTCAGTCTTATAAATAGCACCCTCTCACAGTGTTTCACAACCAGTTGGCTGATGACAGCCGAAACGGGTTTTCAAGTGACAAGACTACATATGTGACCTACATGAGGAAATTGAGAACTCCAGCAAACACTTTGAGGCATTCTAGGGACTTCCTTGTGAATACAGTACTGCTTGCCAACTACCGGTAGTCAAAAACAGCCAGTGAGGTACTGCTTACTGGGCTCTGCAGTCTCTCACTGCCCCATCTCCATCACTGTGCTGGTCTCTTTACCTGCTTGGAGTCCATCTCATGAAGAGGGGCATCAGAGAAGCAGTAGTGATGGAAGAGGCCCATCTTCTGGCTGAACAGGCAGTGGACAACATGAGCCCTCGCATTCTGCCACTTAATAAGACGAACCAGCTCTCGATTGAGAGAAGCACTCAGGTCCACAGACCAGTTGTAGCTGTAAAGAGTCACCTACAGAAATGACAGAGATGGTACAGAACCAGTTTAGAGGCTTACACATCGGCAGGTACTCACAGCAGTACAACACATCTAGGTTCAACATTAGAACACTACCGGTACATATCTTCTGAATACTGTACCTAAAAAATGTCTTGTTCACTGTTTATCTTTAGGGATATTCATTAAGTGAAGAGCCAATGCATTATATTTAATGAAGGAAAAAAACTAAACAGTGAAAAAAACAAAGATGGCAACAATAAACACTAAACAACAAAACGATTAAAAGAAATCTAAAAAAACTAAGTCTGGTCCTCTGGACATTCAAAAAACAAAACAAAAAAAGGCAAAAAAACTGTAGAAACGTTTCGTCTTTCAATTAAAATAAATATTGTCACTTTGATGTACAGTGAGAAAAATAAGTATGTGAACACCCTGCGACGTTGCAAGTTCTCAGACTTTGAAATCATGGAGGGGTCTGAAATTTTCAACTTAGGTGCATGTCCACTGTGAGAGACAATATAATTTTTAAAAATCCGGAAATCACAATATATGATTTTTAAAATAATTTATTTGTGTGTTACTGCTGCAAATAAGTATTTGAACACCTGCCAATCAGCAACAATTGTGGCCCTCAAAGACCTGTTAGTCCACCTCTAAAAAGTCCACCTCCACTCCAATTATTATTCTAAATTAGAAACACCTGTTTGAGGTTGTTAGCTGCATAAAGACACCTGTCCACCCCACACAATCAGTAAGACTCCAACTATTGACATGGCTAAGACCAAAGAGCTGTCCAAAGACACCAGAGACAAAATTGTAGACCTCCACAAAAGGGCTACTTGTTTTAAACTGTTCTACCTTCTGGAGCCTTCGTGTAGTGTCCAAATGCTTGTATCAGTCATGGTGCTTTACGTCAGTGTCTTCTTATGTTCTACTCTTTCATTACAGCCACACTGGCTCCACACAGCATTGCCTTTTAAGTCCGCATACATATACTCTGCCTCCCACCTGCCTTGGTAACGTGTTTTCAAAGTCCACCTTTCGTTAAGCCATTGTCTGGGGAGAGGGATAGTTGAAAGTTGACACAGGTGATGAGTGGCTCCATAAGACTGCTAATGAATGAGTGAGGTGAGGACGTGCACTCGCAGACCATGATTGATGTGTCAAACACTGGCAATGCATTGTGTGACTTGCAGTAATATGATGGTGTGTGCAAGGCCCTTGTTATGCCACAGATGGAGGCATCATCTCACCTTTTTGTCCAAAATGGTGATGAACAGGAACCTCTGACGGGGAGCCTGTCCTGCTCCAGCCTGGCTTGGACTCAACCAATCACTCTGCTCCAGAGCCTCAAAGCGCTGGAAGCCCTTATGAGCTGTGAAAAATGTAAAGTCAATGCACAGCATGACTTCAGATCATCTGTTTATTAACATACCAGTAGTTCTCTGAGATGTTATAAAGAAACAGCAATCACAGACAGAAAGATACCAAGCAAGATAGTTTTCTTCTGTTTTTTTAAACATAAATGTTATTATGATGCATTATTTAGAAACTATGCAGATAAAGTGGCATTATTATTAAAAGCTGCTCCAATAGCTTACTGGTTATCACTTGCTTAGGATGGGAGACTGGGATGAAGTGAAAATTCAACACAACTTGATGGTTTCCTTAATTGGCATTTATAATATATGTGAATGTTTCTGTACAGTGCTTTGAGATGACTTCTGTTGTGACTTGGTGCTATATAAATAAACTGAGTTGAACTGATTGGTCACAATTGCAGATATTTAGCTAAAATTTTATATGGTTGCTAACAATTAAAAAACCACCCCAGCATGTCTGGTGAGATCTTTGAAAATAACTTTGAATATAACGAGAACTTTAAAAAAACGACAAGGATAAAGTTTGACCAAAACAGCCAAACATTACCTTCTCATCATAACACGGTCTAAAATACTCACAGCGAAGGTGGTGGGTAAAATGCATTACTTCAAGGAACAGCTACGGTAGGCCTTTCATTTTAGAATAAATTAATATTCTGTATATAGATGTTTTTTTAACAGTTTGAACATAGACTATACCCAGCTGAGATTTTTTATTTTTGTGCCTTTAATATCTAATAGAGGTTTAATATTTAGGGTACATCTAACTGGTGGAAGTTGACCCACACACATTTGGCACAGGTGCTTCTAATATCCCCAAAAATAAATTTTATTTAGTCTATTGCAAAAAAGATTAACAATTACAGTTGCAATTCAAAATAACGAAAACTACCATTCTATTAAAAATGAATTGATGTGAAACATCTGACAATGTTGAGCTAGGAGGCAAACTTACGTGTGAACCTATTTATCCCTGGGGTGTTTTCCTCATCTGAACTGTTTTCTGTAGGCAAACAGAGATGAACAAACAGCGAGGCAGCGTGGACACGCCTGCACAGCTCACAAACTCATGCAAGCGCGTTTGGAAAATAACATACAGGTAGCTACAGTTAGCTAGCATGGACACAGAAACGGCATAACGAAGCAGCAGCAAGAAGAGCATGAGCAAAGCTTTGACACAACACACCCTCAAATCCCTCACCCAGAGATTTTCTTTACTCGCATACACAACATGAGGGACCAACATGCTGCAGACTGATCTTCATTCAAATTCTTCTTTGACCTTCAGCAGCAGCAACGTCCCCGTGATTTATACAAACAGTAATGTTCTGTTCTAGTGTTCAGTTGGATTCTGACTGAAATTCATTCATTCATTCAACGTTTATTTATACAGGCTAGCCTCGTTGAGTCACGGGGACTCATTTACAAGAGGGACCTGTCTCACTCACACCAAACAACCATCCACTCTCACACTCACACCTAGGGTCAATTTAGAGTCACCAATCAGCCTAACAAGCATGTTTTTTGGTCTGTGGGAGGAAACCGGAGTACCCGGAGGAAACCCACGCATGCACGGGGAGAACATGCAAACTCCACCCAGAAAGGCCCCGGACCGGGATTTGAACCGGCAACCTTCTCGCTGAGAGGCAGCAGCTCTACCAGTTGTGCCACCGTGCTGCCCCAAACAAATTGTATTGTTCTGCTCCAATTTTGAGGGTTCATTTATTTATTTACCGTAGTCCTATTGGGAACTAGGTTTTAGCCTACTCCATGTTTCCATACCTATTAAGCTGATGTGTTTACCAGTAATCTGATGATGTATATGAAACTGTCCTATTTTTCTGTTGCTACTTACTGTATTTTCATCTTGATTTTTATTTTATTTTAAATCATGTTGAATCTTTTATCTACTTATAGCACATCTCATAAGTGTGGGTGGGAATTTTAGAGATTGCTAGTTTGAATTGTAACGGTTGTAAGGCAAGAATTACCTGTAGTTTAAGAATATGTAGTTGTAAGAACTGCAAGGTTTGATTAACTCAAACGCATTAAAGATTCTCACCATCTTGATATTC
Source organism: Garcialebias charrua (assembly GCA_038048925.1). NCBI lineage: Eukaryota > Metazoa > Chordata > Actinopteri > Cyprinodontiformes > Rivulidae > Garcialebias > Garcialebias charrua. Next base: position 69,777 of record JBBPBX010001963.1, on the reverse strand, counting down.
CTATAATTTACTTGTATTTGAGGGATGTAAACCACACCAGACTGATGAAGATCTGGGTTATGAAGGTGAAACGTTCGTCCTTTTCTAGCAAATCAAGTAGTGTTACCATTCTTATACTTTATATAGCTTTTTTATAGCTTTTGACACTGTGGATCATAACATCCTGTGTCATAAGCTCTCAGAAATCGGTTTCTCTGATCACACCATCGGTTGGTTTTCTAACTATCTTTCCAATCGGAGGCAATGTGTTCAACATAACGGTACTTCTTCCAGCTATTTAACAGTTAAAAATGGTGTACCACAAGGCTCAGTTTTAGGACCAACTCTCTTTACAATCTACATAGCTAATGTAGGTCACTGCATCCCTGATGCATCCTTACATTTCTATGCTGATGATACAGTTGTTTACTGCCGAGCTAAAACAGTTGCTAAGGCTTTCCAGTTACTGCAATCCGCTTTTGACATCATCCAGTCAGATTTGTTCCGTCTCAAACTTGTCCTAAATGCTGATAAAACAAAAGGGATGTTTTTTTCAAATAGGAAGGCGGTTCCAGCAGATCCTCCTCTGATTTTATCTTCAAATGGTGTCCCTATTGAGTTTGTTGATTCCTATAAATATCTGGGTATCCTGATCGATTCACATCTCTCTTTTAAACTCCACGTGGAAAACCTAGTGAAGAAACTGAAAGTTAAACTGGGTTTCTTTTTCAGAAACAGATCATGTCTATCACTGAATGTCAGGAAACGCCTTGTGTCTGTGACTTTCCTTCCCTCCATTGATTACGGTGACATTCTCTACATGAATGCTCCTACAAGCACCCTGCGGATGTTGGATGTTGTCTATCATGGTGCACTAAGATTCATAACTGGTTGTGATTATCGTACCCACCACTGCACCCTGTATTCACTGGTTAACTGGACATCATTAACCTCACGCAGACTCTTCCACTGGTACATTTTCATCTTTAAATCACTTCTTGGTCTGCTGCCCTCATACATCTCCTCCTACATGTCTTTGCGTGAGTGCAGCTACAGTGTGCGCTCTCAGGACATGATTACCTGCAGTGTTCCGTCAGTGAGGACTGAACTTGGAAAAAGGGCCTTCTCCTACTCCGCTCCTGCTTCATGGAATATCTTACAAAAAGATCTGAAGCTCTCGACCTTGACTTCTCTAAATGGTTTTCAGAATCTGTTGGAATCCTGGCAAAAACCAATGCAGATTTGTTCCTGTCTTTGATTTTATACGTCTACCTTATAATGTTTTGCTAGTTTTTTGATACTTTGTTAAAAAAAAAAAATCTTTTTTTTTTCTCTCTTTTTGTTTTCTATTGTTTATTGTTTGTTTGTTTATTGTTTAATGAAATTCTATCACTGCTGTTCATTGTTCTTTAGTTTTAGCAGGTCGCTTTCGTAAATGAGCCCATGAGGTTCAAAAGATTTACCTGACTAAATAAAGGTTGAATGAATGAAAATACTGTACTCAGATACCTGTGTTGATGTTAAAACAATTTCTCATTCTGCTGGCAGGTTTTAAATTGTCCTGGGTCACATTTATGACATCCAGGTGGCTCTTGTGTATGTATATACAGTATATGTTTTCAATTATTTTACCTTTATATTTTTTCTATAAGTTCAATAGTCTGATTCTGGATTTCTTCTGAAGCAAGGCACTACTCATGCTGCACCATTAGGTCTTGCAGAGGCCTAAAGCTCTGTAGAATGTGGAATGGGTTTACCTAACATCTTGTTCTACTACTGGGCAACTAATATAAGGGGTCATTCACACATTTCATCATTTTCACGAACATAGGAAACATACAGTACTCTTTTTGAAGGCAGCAGTGATGGCTGTGCACATGCATGTGTACACAGTGTGTCAGAGACTTCCTACCTCTGACGGGTGGGCTGGCCAACATGAAGAAAAAAAGAACTTGCGAAACCGTGACTCAGTTATGTGATGAATTGATAACATTAAGTGGTACCGTTCACTTGTGGGATTAAACAATAAAAGATTTATTACTGAGGGAATATTGATGAAGACACAAAGCAACTTTGTAGTCACTCTTTCAGGGATGAAGATGTTCACATCCTTGATAGAGAGGAACGGTGGTTTGAGAGAATAGTAAAGGAGGCCATCTTTGTGAAAAGAAACCATCCATCATTAAACAGAGGTGGAGGCCTCCGGGTTCAACTGTCCCCTCTTAAGCCGGGTACTGACCAAACGCGTTTCGGGCAGCGGAAGCAGACGGTTTACATTGAAAGTCTATGTGGAGACGCGTCGAGGCGCGCCGAATGGTGAAGCGGCGCGTTTTGAGTGTTTGAAGCGGCGCGGCGCGCAGCAGTTCATTTCCATGCACGCGACGCAGCCAAAGCGTCGAGCAGCGTCGAGCCGCCAAAGTTCGCCTAGTTGACCTTTGGCTGCTCGACGCTGCTCGACGCGTCGCAGCAACCAATCGGGAGAGACTCTGCTATGTGATGACGCAACGACAACGGGACTTTTTTTGGACTTTTTAAACTTACCCCATCGAGCCTCCATGAAGAAACCAGCCTCCGGTAAGAAACTTGGCATTTTTACAGTTGCTGCTGTCCGCTCGAGCGTACGATCACCCCAAACATAAAAAAACGTTTTAATCTCAACAAAGGCTTTTGGAGCTGCAGTTCGGCTCGTAGAAAACCCACTCAAGTAGTAACGAGGCTCACGTACAGCTGATTTTATCTGCCCGGAGTACATGAAACGAACAACCCAACCCAAAAAGGAGCCAGACCCCCTCCTCTGCCTCCTCCCAGTGCGCGTCATCACACGCGTCTTCAGTGGCTTCAGTGTGAACAGTGACAAGCGGCCAAAAGGGGACGGCAGGAGCGTTTTGACGCGTTTGGTCGGTACCCGGCTTTACAATGCTGTTATTGCTAGTATCACTCTGTGAATAGCAATCAACCATCAGGGTGCTAACGATCAATCCTTAGGCTGATGGTCCTCCTTAGTCATGTGAGCAGCTAGTTTTTGCTGTCAGCAGCAAACTGATTGATTCACTGTGAGAGGGTGCTATTTATAAGACTGAGCTGAATACAGCACCTCAGACTGAAGAAGTCTTCCGGAGGAAAGACGAAACGTTTCTACAATTTTTTTTGTTTTGTTTTTTGAATGTCCAGAGGACCAGACTTAGCTTTTTTAGACTTTTCTACCTGGATTATTGAGCATGCATCAGGAAACTGTGTAGTTAGTTTTAAAAATAGTTAACCACAAAGAGGCTTGCTAAAGTAAGTAAATTCCAGTGTTTCCCCTACCATTATATAAGTGGGGCGCCTCGCCCCGTCAACAGAACCGAGCCCCCCCCT
>JBBPBX010001963.1:51678-61981 GCA_038048925.1 Garcialebias charrua | reverse complement strand
ATATAGGTCGCACCTGAATATAGGTCGCACCTACGTCAAAATGTGGACCGTGTTTAGCTCTGCTGCAAATGTCTGCCACAGGAGCGCACAGCAAGGCTTTTAAGAAGATTAACACTTAAAAACAATTATTTGTTTGATAAAAATTATAGCAAATATGTGTCTGAGCTGAACTTTTCTTTAATAAATGAATAATTTTAGCAGGATAAACACCTAAAAAAATACATTTGTTAGCTGACATTACTTGTAAGAGTGTGTCTCAGTTTAATTTTTGTTAATAAATTATTACAAATCAGCTTATTTTATAAAAAGCCATAAATAGGTTGCACCTGAATATAGGTCGCAGGGCATGCAAAAATGATAAAAAGTGACGACCTATATTCCGGAAAATACGGTATACAGTTTCCTCCTAATAATGTCAGGGTCAGTCTGCGACCTTTGTGTCAAACGTCATGGGTTCATGCTTTCCTATACAGTAGAGTTGACTTGCTTCTACTCTCCACCTTTTAATTTAGATAAACAAAAGCATTTCAACACTTTATGTCCAGTTTGTGTTTAATGAACTTGTGGGGACAGTATCCAGTGTTTCATGAAAAGTGGCCAGTTATTTATGTCCTTGACAAATCCATAGATAGGAGAGCCAATGTCTAAGCAGTGCTTTTGTCACTGGATTCTACAAACTATTACCCTGGCCTATTCTATTAGTGGCTTCAGCTCCTCCAGGGCTATGAGGCGAGCATATTTTATGAAGAGCATAGAGAAAAAGATGAGCTTGTTTTTGAACGACGACTGACTTGTCCATTTGGATCCCTCCTAAAAAACAAGTGCCAGCCATTCAGGGCTGATGTAATGGTATCACCATAGTAATGATAATACAGTGTACTACTGTAATAATGATATAAAGTAGCCAACTTACCTTATGAAAAAAAGACAACATTCATCCAATTTTACATATATTGTGCTTTTGAGAAAATTGGTCTGCTCTTAGTTGAAACTGATCCCCAACTCATACTTTAATAATGGATGGTGCAAGATCCGGTTTTAAAACTTTGGCAAAATGTCAACGTCACGTCCAAAAAATGTGAGTGATTGGCATTTCCATGTCTGCATCGTCTCCAGCACTGCTGCTGTGTGTAGTTGTTTGTTTTTATGTAAACTTTTAATAAAACAAAAATATTAACGCTTTCCAAACAAATTCCTTCCATGTTTTACAGCGACTAGATGAATGTTGTGCCCCACATGTGAAAGGCCATTCACTCTGAAAGTTTAATATTTAGCTTGTTTTTCTTCAATCTTAGGCCAACAGAGAACAAATTATACAGACTCTCTTGATAAAGTTGGACCTTTAAGCTGTATCAGTCTTTGGTTCTAAGGTGGAGATTTCTGCAAAAACACTCACCTGATCTTCTTAAAAGCCTTCACTGTGGTGTCACTCGCCAACGAAGTGACCAAATTTACAATCTCGGTCAAAATGGATGGCAGCAAGAAGTTGAATGCTATTTCAGTTGTGCACTGCTGAATGGAGGGGCAGCCTGTTCCCCAGCAGCCCACGTTCACAGAGACGAAAACAAGAGGGGAGAAAACACAAAAAGTGATAGTATCTTCTCTTTGTTTATTAGAATTGAATTAATCCAGCATACTTTATGCTATTTTAAACATTCATCCATCCATCACCTCACCTGCTTCATCCTTTCCAAGTTGTACAGGTTGCAGGTGCTCATGTGCAGCAGTCACTGTGCAAGAAAAGAGCTACACCCTGGACAGGTTGCAAGTCCATCACAGGGCCACATAGAAACAAAACAGCCATTCAGTCTCTCACTCTCACCTAGGGACAATTTAGAATTACCAATTAGCCTAACATGCATGTTTTTGGTCTGTGGGAGAAAACTGTAGTATGAAACCAAAACATGCAAACTCCACCAAGAAAGGCCCTGCTGGGATTGTCTGGAAACCTTCTCACTGAGAAGGCGACAGCTCTACCAACTGCGCCACCGTGCCACCCCTATTTTAAACATTTATATTTCGAAACATTTAACAATTCAGATACCGGTAATTAAAAAGATAGTGTGCAGTGACTTTTATACTTTTTATTTTATGTTCAGTTTTTAACTTCTTTAACTGTTACAAGTCTCGTTAACAAAACTATAATAAAGTCTTTCAGCTCCTGGCGTCACTACATTTGAACATAAAATGTTATCATAAATTATCTGTTTGTTTTTGTTGTTTAAACAAGAGAAACTAACCCAGTTTAGCCATGAAAGTGATCCACAGTTGGCCCATGTTCTGGTAGATGGGGTGCATAGTTCCTGCATCTCCCTCCTCCAACTGAGACACCTGCCTCCTACACACACACACACACACGGCCATTTTGTGGGGGCTTATAATGCAGTTATCTGAATTTTAAATGTTTATATTTAACCATAAATGAGCAGCCATGCAACAATAAACACATGTACATCTGCAAAACTTCTTATGTAACAAAAATCATACTGACTGTCGGTAGCTGAAAAGGAAGTTAAACCTTCAAGCTCCACTGACATGATTTTTTTACTAGTCATAAAATTGCTCAAAATACTGTATATATATTTTATCATTTAAATATGTTCATTTTTGCAAACAAAATGATAAATCACTTTAATTTTGCTTTAAAAGTGATTTTGAACTTCAAGCCGTGTTTAATCATGGGAAATCCCATTACACCCGAACGCACCATCTGTGACGTAGTGTGCAGAGTGAGAGGCAGTCTCTTTAATAGCGGACAATTTAAAACCAGATGAATTTATCAATCTATGTGAAGATTTGAGCTATTTGTCTTCATTTTGGGAAGCAGAAAATAGTTTGGGTGATGGAACAAGAAACAACAGGATCTAATTTAGGTCTGATGCTGTATCAGACTTACCTTCATGTGGAGCTGCTCACACGCACGCACTGTGACAAGCCCAGAGCTCTCTGCACACTACGTCACAGATGGTGCGTTCGGGTGTAATAGGATTTCCCATGATTAAACACGGCTTGAAGTTCAAACTCACTTTTAAAGCAAAATTAAAGTGATTTATCATTTTGTTTGCAAAAACGAACATATTTAAATGATAATATATATATATATTGAGCAATTTTATGAATAGTAAAAAAATCATGTCAGTGGATCTTTCATATCAAATCAAAGTGTGCTTTGTTCATCACCCTTCTGCAGCTCCCTGACAATAGGTTGCTCACTGAAGTTCAGCTTTGTTAGTGAAAAAGCTAGAATCGGAAAGAAAACTTCACTTCAGTCCGACACCCTTCTCCATCACCCACCTGTGGGCCTGCTCCAGCTCCACAGCCACGGCCCTCTCCTGGCTCCACTGCTGCTTTACGTTCTCTGTTTTGTGCCTTCGTCGAGCCGCTCGCCCCTCATCTCCCTTTTCCTGCACAATGTCATCAGTTGTCTTTGGGCTGCCCATCTCACCTGAATCTGGTTTACTCTGATGGAATGGAAAACAAGCAAACAACTACCACTCAGTAACAAAGTTACAGATAAATAGTAACTGAAAAAAAAAAAACAGTAATAAAAATCTAAACAAATAAATAAAACATTATATGTAATCAATGGCCAGGCAGTTTCCTCCTAGAGGACCCATCTTTTCGATAAAAGTTTCAAATGGTTGGAAACAGACCAGTATGTCCCAGAAGCTCCGGCGTGTGTTCTTATTGGTGGGTGTGGTGGATTCAGGGGTGCTGGTCCCAGTCACAGGAGAACCACCAACTTGGGTTATGTTGATGGGAGAGGGACTGCTCCCGAAGACACTGGGGCCACTGCACTGTCGGGGGCTGGCCTTCACTTCTTTCATCTCAGATGAACAAATCACTTGCCCTACACACATGCACGCACATGCACACACAAACATTGCATAATGACACCCAGAAAAAATAAAGCTTCCACACTGTTCCCAGTACTGAGGATGGTACAAAATGAAGGGAAAAAAAAGGATTATCTACAAATGCTTTATATCTGTAGCTTAAAAATAAAAAACAAAACTTAGATTATTAAAGCAACATAAACATGGTTTAGGGCTTGGCTCTATCTTTCCTTTGTGTTGACAGTGTGTCTCTGTAGGTTTGATCATATATTTTCTATTCAAACATGGTCAAAAATGTCAACAAGTTAGGCTGAGTGCTCTAACAAAGTTAGGTTCTAGGTGGATTCTTCTTCTTGAAACATTACACATTTTATCCAAAAGACTTCTTTAGTCTGAGGAGCTGCAACAAACTCAGTCTTATAAATATCACCTTCTCATTGTGGATCAAGCAGTTTGTTGATGACAGCTAGTACTAGTTCTTCACATACAAAAGAAGGACCCTCAGCCTAACAACTGATTGTGTGTGAGGTTGAGAAGGCATTCGACCGTGTCCCTCGGGGGGCCCTGTGGGGGGTTATGGGGTACCAGGCCCTTTGATACGGGCTGTTAGGTCCCTGTACGACCGGTGTCAGAGCTTGGTCCGCATTGCCGGCAGTAAGTCAGGCTCGTTTCCAGTGAGAGTTGGACTCCGCCAAGGTTGCCCTTTGTCACCGATTCTGTTCATAACTTTTATGGACAGAATTTCTAGGCGCAGCCAAGGTGTTGAGGGGATCCGTTTTGGTGGCCTTAGAATCACTTCTCTGTTTTTTGCAGATGATGTGGTCCTATTGGCTTCATCAGGTCGTGATCTACAGCTTTCGCTGGAGCGGTTTGCAGCCGAGTGTGATGCGGCCGGGATGAGGATCAGTTCCTCCAAATCCGAGGCCATGGTCTTGAGCCGGAAAAGGGTAGAGTGCCCTCTCCGGGTCGGGGAGGAGGTCCTGCCCCAAGTGGAGGAGTTTAAGTATCTCGGGGTCTTGTTCACGAATGAGGGAAAACTGGAGCGTGAGATCGATAGGCGGATAGGTGCAGCGTCCGCAGTGAAGCGGGCGCTGTACCGGTCTGTCGTGGTGAAGAGAGAGCTGAGTCGAAAGGCAAAGCTCTCAATTTACCGATCGATCTACGTTCCCACCCTCATCTATGGTCATGAGCTTTGGGTTGTGACCGAAAGAACGAGATCTCGGATACAAGCGGCTGAAATGAGTTTTCTCCGCAGGGTGTCTGGACTCTCCCTTAGAGATAGGGTGAGAAGCTCAGTCATCCGGGAGGGACTCGGAGTAGAGCCGCTGCTTCTCCACATCGAGAGGAGCCAGTTGAGGTGGCTCGGGCATCTGGTTAGGATGCCTCCTGGACGCCTCCCTGGTGAGGTGTTCCGGGCATGTCCCACCGGGAGGAGACCCAGAGGAAGACCCAGGACACGCTGGAGGGACTATGTTTCTCGGCTGGCCTGGGAACGCCTTGGGATTCCCCCAGAGGAGCTGCTCCAAGTGGCTGGGGAGAGGGAAGTCTGGGCCTCCCTACTTAGGCTGCTACCCCCGCGACCCGACCCCGGATAAGCAGAAGAGAATGGATGGATGGATGGATGGATATCATGTTATCAAAGCATCAGGAATTTCAATAATTTTAGGTAATTTTCACAACTATTTTTTTTACTATTCTTTTATTATTTGTCCTATATGCCATCACTCAAATTTAAAATAAAACAAAACATATCCCAATTCAAGCAACTCAGTCTAGAATAGTGTGCTATGACTCTTAGCAGCCATAAGTAGCGTAATGTAGACAACATTTGCAAAAAATGTGGTCCAACAAGAAGGTATCATTCAGAGTTTAAAAAGGGGTTACAGAAAGTTAAGACTTTACATGACTGAACTGGTGTTTTCGGATCTTTAACACCTTTTACACAGTCACAGTTTAATTTGAGGAATTTTTAGAGATTTTTTTGAAGTGATGCAAACTTTGAATTGTCTAAAATCTTTTAAACATTTTGCATACTTTTTACTCCTACATCTCGTTTTGTTACATATAAATCTTACACATAAAAACATCATTATTTTTGTATTCCTCTTCCCAGTGCCTACTGGTACTGGTCCTACCTGTTGTAGGACTGATGGTTTTATCACAAATCTCTGATGCTTACACAGACTTCAATTATATTTTAGCATCAAATATTGTATTTTCATTAAAGGTCAAGACTCTGCTTGAATTGTTATATCTCCTACACAAAACACTGAAAACAAAAACATTAACCTGTGGGACTATCAGAACCTTCTGCCGCTGGGTCAAGAAATTTAAAGTTCTGACGTTTTTATACAGCAGCTGTTTGCTTGAGGTTTATTTTCTGTCACATTACCTCAGCAGACAAAGAGTGACAGAAACAGGATTGTAGTTACTATGGTGGTCATAACAAGCCACTAGCTGCAGCTTTAACATGTCTGATTATCTTTGCTCGTCTTACATTTTAGACACCAAAATGTAGTAGTTTTTCTGAGATCAAATAATTATGAAGTTATGGTGAAGTTTTGGTAGCAGCAGCAGCACACTAGCATTTCTGCAGAAACTTTTTGTCCATCCATCCATAGATCCATCATCTTTTATCCGCTTCTTCCTTTTCGGTTCACAGGGGTCACTGGTGCCCATATCAGCAGTCACTGTGTGAGAGGAGGAGACCCTGGACATCTCCAGTCCATCACAGGGAGACAGTCAAACGAGACAAACAACTATTCACTCTCTCACTCACACCTAGGGACAATTTAGAGTCATCAATCAGCCTAACATGCATGTTTTTGTCTGTGGGAGGAAACCAGAGTACCTGGAGAAAACCCACGCATGCACGGAGAGAACATGCAAACTCCACCCAGAAAGGTTCCTGGCTGGGATTTGAACCGGTGACCTTCTCGCTGAGAGGCAACAGCTCTACTAACTGAGCCACCGTGCTGCCCACATTTCTGCAGAAACTTTTCAGTTAATTGATTTTATTTATAAATTAACTTTAACAAACTGAACAGTTTCAAAGTTTCAGATAAACTGTAAAAAGCTTGAGTCAGGGTCTTACCTTTGGACTCTTCCTTCTGACTTGTGCTTACTGAAGCTCCAACACACAAAGGGTGTGGCAGAACTCTTGTCTCCATGATGACGTCACAGAGGGCATGGCGCAGTGCCCCCTGCAGTTTATCGCTCAGCTGCAGTGGACTGACGTTACCCTGCTCCCAGATGTCAAAACGCACGTACAGCTGTCCTGCTGGTTGAAAGGAAACACATGTAATGGCTTCCTACTTTCTGTTTGATTCCCAAAAACAAATAAAAGGACAACAACAAGAATCATGCTGTCCCTGACAAATACAGTAGAACATGTAGAAGATAAATTACAAGTTTGATAACAGATAACTTTAAATAAAGGCTTTGGAGCATCGGTTTAATTTAAAGAAAACATTATTGAGCAAAAATGTGCAATGAGTTAATGCTCTTTATGGGTTTTATTTTTCTCCAAATTGCAGCCTAAGTTAGCTTTTTGTTTGTGCATTTGTTTATTAAAAAATATACAATTTTCAGTGATATTCATAATCACCCAACTCCATTTTTTGTATAACCCTGAATGTCTTGAGTTTAAACTGTTTAAGACTTAAAGGTGTAAATAACTCTTCAACTTCATGTCGTCAGTAAACTGAGTATTTTCACGGCTAATCAATTTTCAAAGATCCCAAATCAATCAAAAAGTTAACAAGTCTCAGTGATCAAATACATAGATTTAAAGTACTGTATATCTAGCTTTTTCCCTTTTGTTGCCAATATAAATACTGGTGTGTCTTTTTAGTAATGTTTACGGGAGTTCAAAAGAGTGTGTCCCGCCCAGGAGCAGAAAAAGCAAAAAGTATTGTGCAGTATTTGGATTTGGTACCTGGATTATTGAGCATGAACTTTCTTGTGCAGTATTCTATTTTCCACTTATGCTAGTTATTAGGGGTCCATGCCTGTGGAGGCAATAGAACGCAGCTGCGTTTCAATGAATCATCATTGCATCAAACGGTTTGCCAGAACTTCCTCAATAATGGCCAAAAGTTCTCCTATGCCCGAGTTTTTGCATCTGCAACTACCAAAGCTGCAGTTTTTCTGGCCATGCTGTATCTGTCAGCTGCTTCAGGAGTCCTCCAAGTCCTGAAGGCCTCCTTCTTCAGCTTGACAGCCTGTGGATACTTTGGTTGCTGCCCTGACAGGCACCAATCGCCTTCAGGACACAGCTCCTGGAAGCCGCATCTGCAATAGATGGTCCTAAACATGGCTCATTCTGATTCCATACCCCCGACCTCCCCCAGGTTATGGGAAAAACTATCCTGGAGGTATGAGATGAAAGTCGCACAGACTGGGGACTCCACTAACTATTCCCAGTTCAGTCTGTTCCTCCCAATAACACCCTTCCAGATGACTCCGTCATTGCCCACACAGACATTGAAGTCACCCAGTAGAACAAGGAAATCCCCAGATGGAACCCCTTCCAGAACACATCATCAATCTGTTGGGCATTACCTCGACTCCCAGACAATAATTCTGAGTGCCACAATGCCGAACAGGACAAGGAAAAAAAAAAAAAAAAACATAATCAGAGTCCAGAAAGGCTGGGTAAGCAGAACAGATGTTTGGTGCATAAGTACAAAAAACAGTGAGAACCTCTTGTCCTGCAGCCCATACTGTATCTACAGAGAGGCATACCTCTAATTCACTGGGGAAATTCCAACACTGAGACATTCAGCTGTGGTGGCTTGTGAGTATCCCCACACCCACGAGACACTAAAACCATTTGGGGTAAAACGTTTACTTGACAATTTACCAAACTTACCAGCCAAGATTTTGTTCATGCTGAATTCTTAATACACAGATACTGTACAGTGTTATGTATTTGTTTATTTTCCTCCTTCTTTCCAGTCATACATCCATCCTTCCTTTTTTTGTCTCAGTCAGTTTGTGTGGGAAGGAGCTTGAGCAGGGAGACCCAAACAATGCTTTCCAGACACCCATTATAGCTCTACTGGGAGGATTTTATTTTATTTTTCATTCAACCTTTATTTATACAGGCTAGCCTCGTTGAGTCACGGGGACTCATTTACAAGAGGGACCTGTCTCACTCACACCAAACAACCATCCACTCTCACACTCACACCTAGGGTCAATTTAGAGTCACCAATCAGCCTAACATGCATGTTTTTTGGTCTGTGGGAGGAAACCGGAGTACCCGGAGGAAACCCACGCATGCACGGGGAGAACATGCAAACTCCACCCAGAAAGGCCCCCGGACCGGGATTTGAACCGGCAACCTTCTTGCTGAGAGGCAGCAGCTCTACTAGTTGTGCCACTGTGCTGCCCAAAGGCATTCCGAGGCCAGCCGAGAGACTGTCTCTACAGCTTGTCCTGGGTCCTCCCTGGAGTCTCATTTCAGTTGGACAGACCCAGAAAACCTCCTTCAGGTAGCATCCAGGGGTTATCCTTACCAGATACCCAAACCACCTCAACTGGCTCCTCTCAATTTGGAGGAGCAGCGGTTCTACTCTGAGTCTCTCCCAGATAACTGAATTTTGTACCCTACCTCCAAGGGACAGTTCAACTACCCTGTGAAGGAAACTCATTTTGACTGGTTGTATTTGTGGTCTTGTTCTTTTGGTCACCTCCTTTGTAACGGTAGGTTAGGATAAGGAACGTAGACCGACTGATAAACAGGGTGCTTCACCTTGCAGCTCAGCTCCCTCTTCAACAATAGGCTGACACAATTTGGGCCAATTTTACCTGCAGTGTGAACATAGTTTAACTGTGCTGTGGACAAAATACAAAAATTGTGCTGCTTTGTAGTCCTACAAGCACAATAGGGACAGCCCACCATAATCTTTTGGTAGTTGCAGGGTTTTGAGTTGTAAGCTTGTTTTTTTTTGCCTTTGCCACATGAATTGACATATCATTTTGTTCCACTTTAAGCTTAGGGCAGCTGTATTGTAGAGGTAGGGCAGCCGACTTGGGACCAGAAAGTTGCAGGTTCAACTCCTCGCCATGCCCACATGCAGTAATGTCCTTGATCAACACAGCTAGCTAATCCCTAACTGCTCCCTGGGCGCTTACCCCCCCTGCTCTACTTGGGTGTATCTCACGTGTGATGGGTTAAATGCAGAGAACTAATTTCATCATTGTACATACAATGATGACAACAAATAGTATATTCTTTCTTATTTATTTATTTTAATTGTTTTGGTGAGATGTCTACAGGTAAAGTGTGGAATAGAAACAATGAACAGGTTTTCAAAATTCCCATTCTACTATTCCCAGTCTCCTACCTATAATCAGGGGAACCCTTCTGTCAAATTTGTCCTATACTGTAGATGTTTTTCAAGTCTTTTGTCATATCAAACCATATGTATCTTATTTGTATATATATATATATATATATA
>JBBPBX010001963.1:20121-32038 GCA_038048925.1 Garcialebias charrua | reverse complement strand
CATTTATAGATGGCCTCCCTTCACACCTTATAGCCATCCTCTCACTCCAATATTTTTTTTTTTTATTTTTTTTTTATTTTTTTTATTTTTTTTTTATTTATTTTTTTTTTTTTTTTATTTTTTTTAATAGAGAGAAAGAAAGAAAAGAGAAAGTGAGACAACAAAACAAAACAAAACAACAAAACAACAATTGTCCACAGAAAGAGCACAAGGCAAACACACCAAACCTCCGTCCACAATCCTGCAAAGCACATGACAGAACACAACAACGAAACATACAAGCATAAAGACTGATAATATTCATGACCTTGCAAATATTTCTATAAATACACATACCCATACCTACAAATATATATACAATATACATACATATATATTTATATTCATTTATATACCCATCTACATACATCTACTATACATCCCTGCATCCATTTGTGTGTGGTTGTGAGCATGCATAAGTGAATGAGGTTCCTCCAATAGAACATTTAGTAGCGACTGTGAAGCATCAGAGACCCGTCCCCCCAAAGCCCGAGACAGACGAAGGGGCGATCAAAGCCCAAGACCCCAGGAAGGACCCCGAGCCCAGAGTCCCCAGGACCACCCGAACAGGACGAGCCACTCGTCCACTCCCCAGATCCGACCAAGTGGAAGAACCGGACGAACCCCACCAGGGACCACACACAATGACCCCCCGGGGTCAACAGCGACAATACACAGGCCCCCGCCGGAGCCCGCTGCACCGACGTAGCCCCAGGGCCGGTCACCGAGGCTCGGGCACCGGGGACGCCCATCCCTCAGGTCCAGACCTGACAGGACCAGAGGACCCGAGCCCCACCAGGCAGCCACCAGGCCGAGCTGACAAACGCCCAAGCGCCCAGCCCCAGATAGTGAGGGCCCCAAGCACGCCCGTAGGCAGAGGAACACCCACCAGGGGGCCACGTGGCAGGAGCGCGACACTGGGTAGCCTCAGAAGTATCAGAGAGGGGGCAGTCCAAGTCCCAGCCTGACACTTAAACATTCATACACAGACACACTCATTCAGACCCACCCTCATCCTCACCCTCAGTCACAGAAAGACAAACAATAACGACACGCTCCATTCATAATCCCGATGCACACTCTATACCCCCTAGGTCCAAGACATGTACCTGCTCCCTACTTGGGGCAGCCCACATCCAAACCCAGGAGGTAGACCCATTCATTCTGGGGTGGAGAGCAGCAGACGTCCAAGATCCGGCCCACCCCGCGCCCTGCCGACAGGACAGGACAGGACACCCGAGCCCAAGCAGCCCCAGAGGGAGCGCACCGCCAGCCCCGCCCACGGCGAACCCGCAGGCCCCGAACCCCCCCACACCCCAGCACAACCCCTGACGGCCCACCCCCAGAATGTCCGCAAGGCAACCAGGGGGGTAAGAGAAAAATAAATAAATAATATATAAATAAATACATAATAAATAAAATTGAAATTAACAAATCAAGACCCCGACACACACACCCCCGTCCCCAAATGTACTGTTGATAACATTGAATGTAGGAAACGCCTTGTATCTGTGACTTTCCTTCCCTCCATTGATTACGGTGACATTCTCTACATGAATGCTCCTACAAGCACCCTGCGGATGTTGGATGTTGTCTATCATGGTGCACTAAGATTCATAACTGGCTGTGATTATCGTACCCACCACTGCACCCTGTATTCACTGGTTAACTGGACATCATTAACCTCACGCAGACTCTTCCACTGGTACATTTTCATCTTTAAATCACTTCTTGGTCTGCTGCCCTCATACATCTCCTCCTACATGTCTTTGCGTGAGTGCAGCTACAGTGTGCGCTCTCAGGACATGATTACCTGCAGTGTTCCATCAGTGAGGACTGAACTTGGCAAAAGGGCCTTCTCCTACTCTGCTCCTGGAATATCTTACAAAAAGACAAGCTTTCGGCCTTGACCTCTCTAAATGGTTTTAAGGATCTGTTGGAATCCTGGCAAAAACCAATGCAGATATGTTCCTGTTTCTGATTTTCTACATCTACCTTATAATGTTTTGATACTTTGATATTTTGTTTTAATTTGTAAAAAAAAAAAAAAAAAATCTGTATTTCTCTCTTATGTTTGTCTATTGTTGATTGTTTAAGGAAATTTCTACTGTTACTGTTGTCATCATTCTTTAGTTTGTAGCAGGTCGCTCTTGTAGTAAATGAGTCCTCGAGGCTCAATGAGATATAACCTGACAAAATAAAGGTTGAATGAACGAACAAGATAAAACTGTGTTAATCTACTTGTTTAGGAGAAGGCAGGTCCAACCGGCTGGTTGAAAGAGGTAAAAAAAATGTCCTGATAAGCTCAGATGGATCAAATGGATCAGCTGATCACCGGCTGTACATGTCTCTGCACCCTGCTGTCATCAGTGTAGTGGACCTACCCAGAGTCAAATTAAGGTTTTTGAACTGTCCAGAGATGATCTTTACTGACCTCTCAGTAAAGCAAGACATTTATCACAAAATCATTCCATTAGTTGTAATCAGAATATAGTCACCAAAAGAGACTATTTCTACCTTTGATTTTATTCTAATGTAATCAAAAGAATAACTTTTGTCATTTTCATGATATATGTTATATGCTGTTATTCTTTAAATGTGAAACATCAATGTGTCATTTCTGCAAGTGAAAAGGTGTCAAAGTTCAGCTAAAATGTCAAACTGACTTACACTGAAATTGTTTTTGTCGAGTTTCAGCTAAAACTCTCATCTAGCGTCTGAAAGTCTCTCACTCAGATACTTTTCCTAAACAATTTCCTTCTCTGTGCTGAATTTCACCTTGAATAGTGATAACAAGTGGACCAATGAAAAAGAGACAAGTTTCTCTCCTCTCTAAGTCTCTTTTTAAGTTCTAACTGTGCGGAAACGCTTCAGTCTTTGAATGGACAGAGAGTTTGAATGGACGGAGACCTGAAAGCTCTCTGCCTTGCAGCTGGTCAAGCTTGGTCAAGAGCCAAAGACTAACTTGTCAGCTAGAACTGATGGACGCCTCCATCCAGTTCCCCGAGCAAAAGCTCCAAAGTTCCTAATGAACTTTCTTTGAGAAACATCTCGTCTTGAAGTCGGCCAGAAGCTGCCACATGTTTCTGACGGCTGACGCGGATCCGAGGAGACGTTGGAAGTAAACGACCAGTTCAGACGTACGAGGGCCGGAAGGACTCTGTGCACCTGGGAGGCTGGTAATATCTTTATCAGACGCATCGTCAAAAGGTAAAGCTGTTTACAAACGTACCTGGGATTTAGCCGAAGTCGGATGGAAAGTGTCATCTCTGGTTACACTCGAGATAAATAACTTAATCTCTCCAACCTCTTATTCCTCCTTTTCCCTTTCCCTCTCAATCTTAAGCTGGAAACTATTTTAAGCTGAAGAGCCCCTCAGACTAAATATGTGTAACATCTAGTATTTATGTCTGTTGTGTTAAATCAAGTGTGCTGACGTATTTGAATTGAAAGAAAGTGAAATCATGTCAATCAAGTGTAATGGTGTTAATTTAGTTGATTTATTTTAAATAAATGATAGTGTCTCTTTGACATATCAAACTAAGTTAACGTGTCCATTGTCACTTAATGGCTCTGTTTATTTATCCATCATAAAGATCACAGAAATATTGAATAAACTGAAAAAGAAGAGAATCCGTGAAATTACTATTCAATCTGAATAAGTAAATTAAGGTAAAAAGGAGGTCAGTATTAAACTGACCCCCCTCTAAACCCTTTACATCTGGTGGCCTCGTATCGGCTTCTAAAAGTTTATTGATAAATCTGTGGTCTCTCATGAACTTGTAACGTCATGTTTGCATAATGGAATCCAAGTTTTAAACTCTGAGGATAATAATTTTGGCTGGAAGTGTCGATACAAGCAGGTTCTGCATGTTTTTGTCATTTAAAGCTGAGAAATTATTATTGGTTTCAACTCTGTTACACGCTGTTGGAAGCATTCAGGTGAAGTTTTTGTCAGCCCGTTGTCTGTGGGAGTTCTGGTTCGGCTTCGACCCAGTTCAAGCACACACTCCGGTACAGAACTTTGTTGTTTGATCGCCGAGTCAAACTGCCTGCCCTGGAAGCTAATTTAACATCTACAAGATTGCTGTTGTGGTATTTTACATTTTAAAGAAGGTCGAAGCAGCATATATGTTAGAACGTTGTCGGATAATGGGTTCTGACCCGAGTTTTCTGCTCCTTTAACGTGGACGGAACCGACCTTGAAGTGACTCCGAGAGAGTCCGTGTTTGTTCAACAGCTGCAGTGCTGGGTTACTGAGCGTGACTAAGTTGGCCTGTCTAGATGTGCGCCGCATGTTTCAGCATTTTGGGAAGTTAAATTGTAGCGTTTGAGTTGTTTTTAAGAGTCTATGAAGTTGTGGTCTGCTGTGCAAGCTAACGTTAAGAAGACGTGTGTCTACATGTTTGTTTATGAGCTGTGATTGGATGAAACGAGTACTGTGTGCTGTCAATCACTCATGTAGCGAACGCTGATTCGCTGTTGTGTGCTGTCAATCACTCTTGTGGCGAACGCTGATTCGCTGTTGTGAGCTGTCAATCACGTCGCACGCCGTTGCGACCAGCCCACTTTGTCGTCATTTCCGGCGCTACATTGGTCGAAGGTAAGAAACTACATTCGCCATTTATGCTTGGAGAATGAACTACATATGCTGTGATTGATTTGTTGACGTCACGTATGTTGTAGCGAGCTCCGCCTCGCTCACGTAAGAAGCTGGTGACGCGCTACGCACGCTGCGTTGGCCCGCCCATTTTTGTCGTCACTTCCAGGTGCCGCACTTTGAGTGACAGGTCACACTCGCTGGTTCACACTCGTTCACACACGAACACACACTTAAACACTCATCTGAAGCCATCAACACTGTCTAGCAACATAAACTTGTCTCTGACAAGAAAGCGGTTCGAGCAATTATCACGTTCTTACTGAAAACTAACCCTAATAGGTTGTTTTCTTTCCATGTACTGATTTAAACTCAGTCGCTTCGTGATAACATACTCGACGCTGCCCCCTGCTGGACGTTAATAGATGAGTTTTCTCTCAACACATCATAAAGTCAGCATTTTTTATGGTGAAAATTACCAGCTTTAAAATTGTTCTGTACACAAACAAAAAATCCTGTTTATTTTAAATAAAGAATTTTTGAATAACAGAGGTACAGACGAACAATTGATGCTCATTTTAAATACTGAAGAGATTTAAAATAACACTCAAAAAAGCATCTTTTATTTGATTTTCAGATTAAATAAAATTAATAAATAAAATGATGGAGAACAGAGAATTTCCACATTAAGCTCTTCACATCTCTGAATTTTAAACAGAATTGGTGTACACTGTACACTTTTAGTTAAAAATTGCATTTTTAACGTTTTTCTGTGTAAAATTAATGACTCCAGTTTATTTTAAATACAAAATTTAAAATAAACAGAAAGCATCTGCTGACTTGATTTTCACAAAAAATCAAAACAAAGATAGCAGAACAACTTTGAGGATGTCAACAGACAACAAATTGATAAAAGTCACTGATTTTTATTTGGAATGCCATCTGTCATGTTATGCTAAGCACACAAACACCTCCAGTTTATTTTAGATAAAAAATATTTAAAATAAACAGGTAATCCATTTTTCACTCCTGAAAACAGTTTAGCCAAACTGCAATACATCTTTTTTAAGGCATAATGGAGCAGCATTCTGGGTACATTTTAGTGTGAACAATGTATTTATTTCGAATCTTTTAAATAGTGTTTGAGTAAGTAAAACGGACGTCATGCTTGGGTTAGTTAGTAACTGTTGTTGAAAAATAAGTTATATTTTAAAGTTAACACTGCAAAAAGGCATTTAACTTTTACAATTCATTTGAGGGTAAAACCTGAAGAAGGTACCTATGAATAGAAATACTTATTACACAGTGAAACACTTAAACCAGACAGCTGATTAGTTTGATTGACTCAGTGCTGCATTAAAAGTGGAGATTTATTTGCACACATTAAAATTCGAACTGTCTTATTGATTTTCACAAAAAGTCAAGTTAAAGATGGAAGTTCAAGACGGTACGCGTCCAAGGCTCATACAGTATGTGCCTCTAGAAGACCCATACATCAGAGGGTACCAAGAGGAACCCCGGAGCCATGAACTTGCTCCCCCTGCACCTTGCACAGAGGAAAAATCTTTCTCATTGTGTGGTGACTACTCAGCTGCCCGAAATGTCTTGCAGAGAAACGATGAACATCCATATTTTTTCTTTGCCAGAATTTTGAAGGCGTATATAGGTGACATGATGGAACCTGACCTGGAAGAGCAGACGCTTTTCAAATCTGTTTTCAGGGATAATCTAATCCCTGATGTTAGATTCGAGTTGCCATGGAACTTGGCCTGGGGTGATTTAGAAGCAACATCTTTGCATGAAATAGTACAGTGTGCTGCGGATGTCTTTGCAGTTAACATGCTAGCCAAAACACCCTTACAGGTGTCCCCGAATGAAGCGGACAAATCCCACTCGCTGGAGCTAGAAGGGACAAGTTCATCAACTCCCTCTCCTAACAAAGGCGAAAAGAAACAGACCTTGCAACCTGACAAACCACAAAGTGGGGGTATCCGCTGGAGAAAGAAGCCAAAATGGTTCAGATCGAACCAGATGGGTGAAAAACAAGGCCCATCGGTGGGTGAACTTCAAAAGAAATTGAAGTGTGAGGACCTAGACTCGTGTAAAAATGAGTGGTCCCAACAGAAACCCCCGAGCCTTGGAACTGCACCTCCCGCGCCTCGAACAGAACAGTTCGAAATAGGCATGGAGTCACAAATGTCCCGAAACAATGGCCCAACACCTCTATGCTCGGAAGAGACAGAGGAAGTAAGTAGTTTGTCAGTAGATTTGAATGTTGCTGTGCTTGACCAACCTGATACAATGAGTGGCATTATCATTGATAATGACACTATCAACATTGACCGACCTGGAGCGATGTGTAGCACTGTCTTTCACAAGACCTCAGCGCACGCTACTACCAACATGGCCATGGATGTTGACAGCAAACCAATTGCTGACAAACAACGACATCCTGAAGGTCATGATACTGTCAGCCAACAAGATGCTGACAGTAAACAAGATTACACAGACAGAGGTACACGTGAACGGAAACGTGTACCAAGACCCAAGTGGTTTCTGTGTAACTTTATGCAAAGGGGGGTGGCTAAGAAAGCCTACCTGCCCATCACACTGGAAGGTGTCCTTGAGCGTGAAGCCCTCCTGGATGGCAGTTCTGATATAACTATTATGTCGGCCAAGCTGTTCGAGGAGCTGAGGACCGCCGCTAACGGTGTTGACGGGCAAATACCCTTTGAGGAATGTGCTATTGAGCTACAGGGTCTCGCAGAGACGAGAACAACCCTAACAGCCATAGCTATGGTTCACATGCAGATTGGCAAAACGACACTACACCACCCAGTGTATGTGTCCACACTTGACTCATTCCCATTTCTGGTTGGCCAAGACTTTATAAACCGTTTTGAAGCGATTATAGATTATGGTCAACAGAAAATGTGGGCAACAGTGAGAAAACCCCTGCCAATAAAAGTGCCTCCTCGTTGTGGTACAGACTGCCTAACCGCAGGTACCGCAGTGGCCACGAGGGACTCCCCAACCGTGGTCACAAGCCCGGTAAGTGAACCTTCAACTACAGGTGAGACAGTAGAGACTCAACAGTTGGACCAGACTCTGGCCCGACAAGAGAACCTCCTCTGCGAGCTGACACAGTCAGCACTCACTGAACACTACCTACCACAGGTAGTGAAAGGTGTTGAGATCCAAGGATCCTACACCGAAGAGGCTGTACTGTCCTATGGGACAGGTAATTCAGCCATCAGCCAAGCTTTCGATGAAACCTTGGTTCAAGGACATGTGAGTCCTGGAAGTGGCAGTCCGCGACATGCTGACAGTCACTTGGATTTCAGTGTCACAGATTTTGAGGACCCCTCCTCCAACAAAAGGGGGGTGTACTCTCACTCTCTACCACAGGTAGTAGACTGTGTGGAGGTCCGAGGATCCCACACCACAGACGCTGTACTGTCCTCTGGGACAGGTAATTCAGCCATCAGCCAAGCTTTCGATGAAACCTTGGTTCAAGAGCTTTTGAGTATAGAACTACTCAGAGATGACATAGTTCTTACAGACTCAAAGAGCACCTCTTCAGTCATGAAGTGGGAAGACACACATCACAACGACAGTGACGCACCGCGGTCTGACCAGTCAGACACACCAGCGACTGCGCCGACAGTTGTGACACACCTGAATTACGCGGAAAGAGGTAAACGTAAGAAGATACGTTGGCCAAAACCTAAACGATTCCTGTGTACCGTCTTCTCTCAGCTGCGCGAACAGCTTAAACTAAACGGTGGCATCCTAACTTGTGCCCATGGACGGACGTCCTCACCTGTGTTCGTGGTCCCCCATGACCAAAGGGGGGTGATGTTAGGCCATGCCAAAGACAAAGATTTGAATGTACACCTCAGAAACACTTTTGCTTTCGCCCAGAAAAACCTGGAAAAATCCGCTGAAGGACGCAAGGCGTACTATGACCAGAAGGCCTCTCACAATGAACTCCAAGTGGGAGACAGAGTCTGGTACTATACGTTCGCCCCAACAACCGGGAAAGGAGAGTCCGGGACCGGAACTCTCGCCCGCAAACTAATGCCCAGGTGGACTGGACCTCATCTGATAACAGACAAAGTGTCCTCAGTCGTCTACGAAATCAAAATCAGCAAAGGCCGTAAAGAGCCAATTGCTAAATGGGTACATCGAAATCAGATCAAACCTTACAAGGCGTTCAATGACTCCACAAAAGACAAAGATCTCACAAACTCACCGACTTCATGGGATAATAAGGTCGTCCAAACACAAGTTAGTAAATAAACTAATCAGGTTTAAACTACCATATTTCCCACCCTATAAGTCGCATTGTCCAATTTGAACTTAGAAACGCTAAGCCTAAAACCCACAACAAAAAACTAACCTTAACAACCGTTTAAATCCACGAGATTTGATTTGACCTCGGTCATAAAGTTGAGACCTGTTTTGCTTGTGTGTTGCACTTTGGAATCTGACGACAAGAGTGGGTCGAAGCAGTGAAACGTTGTTTCCTTGTTGTTTAGTCATTACTGTTGTCATTAGTTGAGATACTGTTTGGTTCTGAACACTCCCAGCCAAAAAGGTTTTATATTAACATTGGTTAATGAATGATATGGATTTAACTATGCCAACATGCAGTTCATTTTGTTAAATCGCAATCGTTGAAGAGTCAATGTAGTTTAAAGCTACCCAAGGTACCATAAACTACACTGGTCTCACAATTTCTAAATTGAACCGATTCGATCGTTTCTATTCTAGATTATCTATTCATTTTGATGAGTCTCGCCATAGACTTAAAATTTATTAGGAACACCAAATCCTACGTCGTTCGTCTAAAAGACAACAGACATTTAGATCAAACTATATTTCATTTTTCTACTTTAGTTTAACCTAAACGAATTAGTGAATGGAGGAATAGTTTGGTATTAGAGGCCTTCGTTACAGAAGCCCTCCAAAATTTTATAGGTACAAATCCCTATATCTAATTTTACAGAATTGATCCACCCTTTAATTGGTAATTGTAGCTGATCTAAACCATGATAGCTTACATACCAGGTGCATATAGGTAAGGCTTAATGTAAAATCCCAATCATAAGCCCACCTTAAAAAACCACATAATTGCATGACACATAGAACCAGAGTGGCACTGACTGGAAACCAACCAGCCAACAACCTTCGATGTGGGGACCTGCAGCTCCAACGCTTGGTCTTCAACCTTCATCCAAGGGTCGCCTCCTCTGCGTCAATCGAGGGATCCCCTCTACATGCTGATTATGAAAACAATTGTTGCTGATGAAATCACCAACTCTAATCGTGGTGGAATTACTGCTGTGGGATTATCGCTGTGGATTATAAGACTTTGTTTTCCAAAGGATCACAGACTTTGTTTTCCAAGAGTTAACAGACTCAGTTTTCCAAGGGATTAAAAGCTTACCGCAATGGGATTACCTCCGAACAGTATGGAATTTCCAAAACTTTATGGGATTATAATTTTTGATTTTTCTTTTCCACTTGCTGGATTACTTCAAGATCAAAGACAGTTCAAGGTTTCCTTTCGTGTTGGACCCCATCCCCAAGGACTGGCGATGGCTTCCAAAAGGGGGGAGATGTAGTGGACCTACCCAGAGTCAAATTAAGGTTTTTGAACTGTCCAGAGATGATCTTTACTGACCTCTCAGTAAAGCAAGACATTTATCACAAAATCATTCCATTAGTTGTAATCAGAATATAGTCACCAAAAGAGACTATTTCTACCTTTGATTTTATTCTAATGTAATCAAAAGAATAACTTTTGTCATTTTCATGATATATGTTATATGCTGTTATTCTTTAAATGTGAAACATCAATGTGTCATTTCTGCAAGTGAAAAGGTGTCAAAGTTCAGCTAAAATGTCAAACTGACTTACACTGAAATTGTTTTTGTCGAGTTTCAGCTAAAACTCTCATCTAGCGTCTGAAAGTCTCTCACTCAGATACTTTTCCTAAACAATTTCCTTCTCTGTGCTGAATTTCACCTTGAATAGTGATAACGAGTGGACCAATGAAAAAGAGACAAGTTTCTCTCCTCTCTAAGTCTCTTTTTAAGTTCTAACTGTGCGGAAACGCTTCAGTCTTTGAATGGACAGAGAGTTTGAATGGACGGAGACCTGAAAGCTCTCTGCCTTGCAGCTGGTCAAGCTTGGTCAAGAGCCAAAGACTAACTTGTCAGCTAGAACTGATGGACGCCTCCATCCAGTTCCCCGAGCAAAAGCTCCAAAGTTCCTAATGAACTTTCTTTGAGAAACATCTCGTCTTGAAGTCGGCCAGAAGCTGCCACATGTTTCTGACGGCTGACGCGGATCCGAGGAGACGTTGGAAGTAAACGACCAGTTCAGACGTACGAGGGCCGGAAGGACTCTGTGCACCTGGGAGGCTGGTAATATCTTTATCAGACGCATCGTCAAAAGGTAAAGCTGTTTACAAACGTACCTGGGATTTAGCCGAAGTCGGATGGAAAGTGTCATCTCTGGTTACACTCGAGATAAATAACTTAATCTCTCCAACCTCTTATTCCTCCTTTTCCCTTTCCCTCTCAATCTTAAGCTGGAAACTATTTTAAGCTGAAGAGCCCCTCAGACTAAATATGTGTAACATCTAGTATTTATGTCTGTTGTGTTAAATCAAGTGTGCTGACGTATTTGAATTGAAAGAAAGTGAAATCATGTCAATCAAGTGTAATGGTGTTAATTTAGTTGATTTATTTTAAATAAATGATAGTGTCTCTTTGACATATCAAACTAAGTTAACGTGTCCATTGTCACTTAATGGCTCTGTTTATTTATCCATCATAAAGATCACAGAAATATTGAATAAACTGAAAAAGAAGAGAATCCGTGAAATTACTATTCAATCTGGATAAGTAAATTAAGGTAAAAAGGAGGTCAGTATTAAACTGACCCCCCTCTAAACCCTTTACATCAGCGATGAAGGAAGTTGCAGCAAAAGTCGAAGCGAGCAGCGCATTCAATTAAAATAGCCTTGTTCTGTATTTTTCCAAGTAATTGTGCTCTAAAAATATTTTTGTTCATTTGTGTAATAGCCTATCTTTAGGGTTAATTTTTAGGCTATTACGGTAGTTTTGTATGTTAATATACATTTGGTGACTAAAAACAAATAAATTAGTAAAATAAACAAGAAATCTTACATCTTCCTTTCTTTGAAATACATTTTTAAAACTATCATGTCAAACTGATTTGCTTACAAAAGCAGTAAAAGCTTAA
>JBBPBX010001963.1:0-20014 GCA_038048925.1 Garcialebias charrua | reverse complement strand
ACTGTTAAATGATCAGGTCGGGTCTAATCCAGTTCGGAAAAAATGGCTACTGCTGGGACCAGGTCGGGTCGGATTTTTTTAGGTCCGAATGCAAGTCTAACCCCTCATACATCCTACCTGCATCTCCAACTCCATGCACCAGCAGCAGGATGTGCTTGTCTACCTGTCCAACTGGTCGAGTGCCCTGAAGGAAAACATAATTCAGCCATGTAACACAAATAGAAAAAAAATGTAACACTGAGCATACAAGCACTTCTTCACAGTTAGGTTGGTATAAAGGTCACATATCGGTTGGTATGAGGATAACAGTTAAATTGGTGTAAACTGACCAACAAAAACTTGTTTTTTAAATTCCTTCCTGTTTTCACATCACTGAATGTAGTATAGCTACACCCCATTTCATTGTCATACATGTCAAGTCTAACAGAAATTTCATGACTACAAACATACAAGTAAAGTCTTGTGGATTTTTCAAAAACTCTCCTTCAAATTTAATTTACATCTCAGGGTCGGCCTGTAAATAAATGCTAAGGTCACACCCTCCCCCTCCTCCCCTTCTACATAGACTACCTGCTCCGGTTCAGTTAAAATGACAGCTCGGATAAGCGGAAGACAATGGATGGATGGATGGATAAAATGACAGCACACATGTGTTATGTTGTTTGTGTGAGTTTGCTCACCGTAATGTCGTCAGGATATAAAGACTCTTGACTCCTGGCCAGAGCGACAGAACGAGTGGTGTGGAGGTTTCCATCCACATCTGAATACTTCCCTGTCAGGGAGGTTTCGCACAACCTACAAAAATCATCACAGCAAGAAGGTTTGAACGTTACTATTTTGTCTAAGTACAAATTGAAAAATGTGAAAGCTAAATGACTTGCTGCTGCTAATCGCTGCTATTTGATGAAAAAGTTGAAAACGAGATGAATATTAGCTGAATTTTCAACATTACTTAAAATATATAAAGAAGAAGATGCATAAAGCTGAAGGATGAACAGAAAAACGCTGAAAAATGTACAACAAAGATGAGCAAAATGACATAAAAGAGGGAAAAAAGACAAAAAGATAGGAGAACATAGGAGAACAAAAAGCACGTTTAAGGAGACAAAAAGAACACATAAGGAGATGCAAAAAAATGTCAAAAGAAAGCATGAGACAAAAAGAAAGTAAAATGCTCCAAAATTACTACATAACAAATAATAAAAAGGAAATATAAGGAAATTACAATGATGCATAAGGCGTATCTAGTATTTAGCTGTAACTAGGCTGTATCATGTATGACACAGTTTCTATATATCTACTCTACCATCATAATTCAATCTCAGTGTCACTCACTACCTGTGCAACAACCTGTGCAACAACCTGTGAAGTACAAACCGGATTCCAGAAAAGTTGGGACACTAAACAAATTGTGAATAAAAACTGAATGCAATGATGTAGAGATGGCAAATGTCAATATTTTATTTGTAATAGAACATAGATGACAGATCAAAAGTTTAATCTGAGTAAATGTAAATTTTAAAGGAAAAATATGTTGATTCAAAATTTCACAGTGTCAACAAATCCCAAAAAAGTTGGGACAAGTAGCAATAAGTGGCTGGAAAAAGGAAATTGAGCATATAACAAACAGCTGGAAGACCAATTAACACTAATTAGGTCAATTGACAACATGATTGGGTATAAAAAGAGCTTCTCAGAGTGTCAGTGTCTCTCAGAAGCCAAGATGGTAAGAGGATCACCAATTCCACCATTGTTGCACAGAAAGATAGTGCAGCAATACCAGAATGGTGTTACCCAGCGTAAAATAGCAAAGACTTTTAAGTTATCATCATCAACCGTGCATAACATCATCAAAAGATGTCAGAGAATCTGGAACAATCACTGTGCGTAAGGGTCAAGGCCGTAAAACTCTACTGGATGCTCGTGATCTCCAGGCCCTTAAATGCCGTGGTGGAGAAAGTACTCAAACACTGTACTTAAGTAAAAGTACTGTACAAATAAACAGACAAAAAGGTACTCTAGTTAAAGTAGAAGTACCATATTAATGTTTTTGTAAGGATTGGCTCCATCCCCTCCTTACATCCTGTGTCTGTTCCTCTGTTGGTCGGTCTGCTCAGCGTCACAGATGTTTGTGTTCATCATTAATTAAGGCGTGTATATTAGTCAGCGTTCATGTGTGTCTCATTGTCGGGTCATTGTCCCTGTTCCCTGGTGTGTCGTATCCCAGCTCCTTGGTCTCGTGAGTACATCTCGTTTACATGTTTAGTGTTAGTACTCAGCCACAGTTAGAGCGTCTGTTATCATTTTGTACTGCCACGTCAGTGTTTGTTTTCATCTTAATTAGTGCATTAACAGAGTACCCGAGTTTTCGACAGCTCGAGTGCTTTGACTTCTATCGAGGCTTTTTTGTCCACCTCGGGTACCCGTAGTGACGTCACATTTCACATTTCACAGCGCGCGGGGCAGCTTTTAGCTTTTAGTAGACGCTACAAAATGGATTCCTGTGTGCGCACGGATGTTAATGGAGCAGGCCGTCTTGTCAAAAAGGTAAAACAGTTTATAATTTTATAAAATGCGCTACTTCGTGTTGACTTTCTTTGTAGTAGATTGTGACAGCAGAGGGCAGTGTTGCAATGCAGGTCCCATATACAGTATAACACGGCCAAAACGGCTTCCTCTCTCTCGTTTCACAAACAAAAAAAACAAATATTCATCTCTCTAGAGCTACCAAAAATCTATAAACACAATCTCTAAAAGTAAACCTAAATTGCACAGCTGCAGGCGGTGGTACGGTGTGGCTGTGGCCCCATTTGTTTTTTAAGTTTCGGTTTTCATCGCCTTATACTTTCACTTTTAATATTATTAATATAACTAATAGTTTTGTTTTTCCTGTGACTTATGTGCAGTATGATAAATGATAGGAGCATAATAAATGCTCCCAATGCTTTGTTGGTCTTTTTTTTCTTTTTGTAAAGACGTTTTTAGGCATTTATATTTATTTATTTATTTTGCATCGTAAGACACTGTGACGTCATCGGCTACTCGAGCGTCGTTCGAGTTTTTTTATGTTAATGTCGAGGTTAAAAATTATGTACTCGTTCAACCCCTAATCTTAATAAAGTGTTTTGATTTTTACTCGTGTCTCTGTAAGTCTGCCTGTCTGCACCACGGGACTCATCCCTCACCCCGCACCATACCGTGACAGAATGACCCGACCATTTTGAGTCTCGCAGACAGGTAATTTAGACTTACCCAGAGGCGAAAGATGTCTGAGTCAGCTCAGAGGGAAGCTGCAGTCATCAGAGTCGGCGGGTTTCAAACCGAACCCGCTTGGAGCAGCCATAGACCCGAGCCGGAGCGGCTTCCGTCTCCTATGCTGGTCGCGGAGCGAGCGAGGGAGCGTCGGGGCGGCTGCTCCGACCGGTTCACTTCCTTCGCTCCTACACAAGCCATCTCGCTGTAGGATGTGTCCGACGACGGTTCGGATTCAGACCCAGACCCGGAAGGACTCCTACCGTTTCTAGCTCAAGAGACACGAGGCCGCAGGAGAAGGCGGCGACCGGCGAAGCCACGCATTTCCGGTTTTCAGCCTGCTCTCCCCCTTAATTCTCCCACGCCGTCAGAAAAGCATTTCGATGGGGGAGGGGTACCCGCTCCCATGCTCCGTGACGTCTCAGGGGAGACGTGCTTTGAAGGGAGGGTATGTGTTCCCTCACACCACGTCTGTAGGAGTCACGGAGACTCCTGCACGCCACACAACTGAGAGGAAGCGTCCCCACAAGACTCCTTCACAAAGGGAGCAGCCTGATCACACGTCAACCACAGGGGTCGCTACACCTGTAGGACTCACGCAGGAAGAGCCTGCAGAACACACTGAAGGGTGGACAGATCCCACCTCAACCACAGGGGTCGCTGTGGGACAGAGATCTGAGGAGGCCATTCACATTTTCCAGCAGATAAAGAGACTGTTTTATGCTGCTGTCAATAACCCGGACCCTCATTATAAACATAAGTCATACTCTATTATCGAAGACAATGGGCCTCATGCAAGAACATGTTCGTATTTTTATCCTAAATTTCTCTTACTTTTGTTCGTACGAAGCGTTCGTACGAACATGCCACGTCAGATTCAACAAACTCTTCTATCCTCAGGAAAAGTGTGTAAATGAGCTGCGTACGTATGATGAATTGCACCTGTTCTATCCACCTGCTCGTGCACGCGGAGAGGTCATTTACATAATTCCCACCCCTCAAAACACCATATAAGGCTACGTTTCCTGCCTCAGAGAGCAGGAAGTGTCCGTTCATAAAATGACAGCGAAAAGCCAAAGAATGGCATGAAATAACCACTGCTGTTAATGTTGTGTCTCCCGTGGGTCGTACAGTATCAGAAATCAAGAAAAAATGGTTTGATCTGAAAATGGCTTCAGAAAACGTCTCGCCGCAGCACGGTGCTGGAGGTCAAGGAAAGTCTGCGTTACCGAGATGGATGGAAAAATAAATGTCATGTCAAAACTCCAACTGTGCGCTCAACTACAGCACGAGTGCGTGTATGCAGCTTATTACACAAGCGCTCCTGTCTTGTCTGAGGGCTGTTTAGAGGTGTCATAAGCCATGGGGCTAATGCATAGCCTCGATCACCTGTGGAAAATAGTGAGTTATAGGTAAATGATCAGAGAATAATTCCAAATCCTCAATTACAAATTAAAAAGTTACCAACAAGCCAGCCATCTCGCCCCGGCGCACCTGCCGTGAAGGGGGAGGAAGTCTGTAGCTCCAGTGTTTTGTGGGAAAGATTAATAACTGCCGAAGGAATCATTTCCTCATACACTGGAGCTGCAGTCTTCCTCCTTCTTCATGGCAGGAGCGCACAAAAGTCCCGTCAGAATCGCTGTCAGAACCACTGTCAGAACCGCTGTCAGAACCGCTGTCAGCACCGCTGTCAGAACCACTGTCAGAACCGCTGTCAGAACCACTGTCAGAACCACTGTCAGAACCGCTGTCAGAACCACTGTCAGCACCGCTGTCAGAACCGTTGTCAGAACCGCTGTCAGAACCACTGTCAGAACCTGTCAGCACACGGGCTGACAGGGTGTTAATTTGAGGAGGGCTTTGATGACCAAGGGGAGCGCACGACTCACCGAAGCCTGCGACACACCAGACAAATTAAACTTATAATTCTATTTCAAACTGAATAACCTATTGTCAAGAATGATTATGGTGAGTGATTTTTTAAACCCAAAATATTTTTTAAATAACGAAGTAGAAAGTTATTAGTGAAGAAAATCCGTCTGGATGACAGCAGACTACTGCTCGTAAATTATACGACAGGTCTGGACCACTCGTAGATTTTGTTCGTATCTGAAAAAAATCTTAGGATACGAAAACATTGTTGAATGCCACAAATGCTCCTAAATCACTCGTACGCACAGTTTAAGAACAAATCTGTGCGTACGAACGGTTCTTGCATGAGGCCCATTATTATTAACAATCCCTGTTCTATACTGTACTTGACTCAGGTTTCATCCAGATCTTGACTTTGGCTAAAATGGCACAGGAGGAGAATAAAGCTAAGATGGAGGGCGCTGACACTGCATGCTCTGCAGTAACAGAGGGCGCTGCTCCCAAACCTCCTACAGAGGGTGCTGTCCAGCCTGTGGCACCTACAGAGGGTGCTGTCCAGCCTGTGGCACCTACAGAGGGTGCTGTCCAGCCTGTGGCACCTACAGAGGGTGCTGTCCAGCCTGTGGCACCTACAGAGGGTGCTGTTCAGCCTGTGGCACCTACAGAGGGTGCTGTCCAGCCTGTAGCACCTACAGAGGGTGCTGTCCTGCCTGTGGCACCTACAGAGGGTGCTGTCCTGCCTGTGGCACCAGAGGGTGCTGCGTCCACATCACCTACAACGGGTCCTGCTTCCGCATCGTCCACAGCGGATGCTGCATCTCCAGCGCCACCTATAGAGGTCGCTGCATCGCCTACAGAGGGTTCTGCTTTCGCATCGTCCAAAGAGGACGCTACGTCGCCAGCATCGCCTACGGAGGGTCCACTCACCGTTGACGCCTCCACGTCGATGGAGGGTCCACTCACCATTGATGCCTCCACATCGATGGAGGGTCCTCTCACTGCTGATGCCTCCACATCGATGGAGGGTCTACCATAATGTTTGAGGTCTGCACGTCCCACGTTTCCTATCTCGAGGGGTCCTAGGAGGGACGCCCTCACGTATCCTGTCTCGAGGGGTCCCAGGAGGGATGCCCTGACGTATCCTGTCTCGAGGGGTCCCAGGAGGGACGCCCTCACGTATCCTGTCTCCAGGGGTCCCAGGAGGGACGCCCTCACGTATCCTGTCTCGAGGGGTCCCAGGAGGGACGTCCTCACGTATCCTGTCTCGAGGGGTCCCTGGAGGGAGCCCCTCACATTTCTTGCTCCGGGAGGGTCCCGGAGGTCTCGCAGCCGGAGGTCTCACGGCCGGAGGTCTCGCAGCCGGAGGTCTCCACTCCGATGGAGGGTCTCCACATCGATGACGTCTGCTCACCAGATGTCTCGCTCAACTCGCCTGGTTTCTCGTCCGACTCGCCTGATGTCTCACCCGACTACGGCTCAGACGTCTCAACGCCGCACGACGTCTCAACGCAGCTCAACGTCTCAACGCCGCTCGACGTCTCAACGCCGCTCGACGTCTCAACGCCGCTCGACGTCTCAACATCGCTCGACGTCTCAACGCCGCTCGACGTCTCAACGCCGCTCGACGTCTCAACGCCGCTCGACGTCTCAACGCCGCTCGACATCTCAACCTGGCTTGACGTCTCAACGTGGCTTGGTGCCACTGCGTCGCATGAGGGAGCTCCTGTTCTGGGTGGACCCTGGAGGGTCCCACCAGGGACGTGCAGAGGGGGGGGCTATGGGGGCTTGAGCACCTGCCCCTTTTGCTCCTTGCCCCCAAGTGCCCTTTTGGTAAAATTTATTTTTTTTTTTTTTTTTATTTCCTATTCTAAGCCCTCCTCTGACACATAATAACATGTACTAAAATTATTTATTTTATTTTATTATTATTATTTTTGTATTTTGCCAGAAAAACAACATAATAAGCTCTCCGGTCACATACCAACACTACATTCCCCACAATGCAATAGTAGTAGTAGGGGTGGGGCCAATCTGATCCGGAGTCGTGTCTCATGAACCCAGAGTAATAATGCTGTGCATAGACATCAAGACCTGCCTCACATTCAGAAAATCCCTTTCAGTTTACAGCCAGCTACAGCGTGTGGATTGAGTGAGTAGCACTTTAGTTAACAGCTAGCCAACGTTTCATCGTAACATGTCTGCTGTGTGGAAGTATTTTACACTAAACACAGCAAGGCAGCAACGTGCAATGTCTGTAGCGCCATAGCACCACATTGAACCGCGGTCAAGTTAGTTTTATATTGGACATTTGTGCTCCGGGGCTTCAGCGGGACGCCACTCTCGCTGAACCGAAACAGGGAGACACGGTCAGCTGTGTCCAGTCCGACCCGCTGTCTGACCATCTCGTAGGAGGGACAGGCTGAGAGCGGCTGACCAAAATCCCAACGCCCGCCCTGGACTGAACAAGAAAAACTCACTGCTGAAGCCACGGAGCTCAAATGTTCACCGATAAGTTGTTAAACTTCATCATAATTAATGACCAACAGCTATCAGCTGTAGAAAATGAAGGATTTTGCAGCTTGATACTTGCAGCCAACAATCATAAAAAAGCATATTAATTAAAAATCACAAGAAAACTGTGTTAAAAAAACATAAACAGCTACATTATAAAACAATGTAAAATACAGTACTAAAATCGGGAACATGTCTGTGTTGATTTATGCCAAGAACTTAGCAGATGTAAAGCTATTTAATATTTTATTTAATCCATTTATTCATTCATTTAAAAGAAGTACTAAGACAGAGTACATGTGTGTGAATGAGAGGGAGGCCAGTGGAACAGTGAGGCTACAAGGAGCAGAGGTCACAAAGGTGCAGGACTTCAAGTACTTGGGGTCCACTGTCCAGGAAAATGGGGAATGTGGTAAAGAGGTGAAAAAGAGAGTCCAGGCAGGATGGAGTGGATGGAGAAAAGTTTCAGGAGTGATTTGTGACAAAAAGGTGTCAGCAAAGGTCAAAGGAAAAGTTTACAAGACAGTGGTGAGACCAGCTATGTTGTATGGTCTGGAGACAGTGTCATTGACAAAAAGACAGGAGAAAGAACTGGAAGTGGCAGAAATGAAGATGCTGAGGTTCTCCTTAGGAGTGACAAGGATGGATAAGATCAGGAATGAGATAATCAGAGGTACAGCACATGTTGAACAACTGGGAGATAAAGTTAGGGAGGACACACTGAGATGGTTTGGACATGTCCAGAGGAGGGACAGTGGGTATATTGGTAGAAGGGTGTTAGAAATGCAGCTGCCAGGAAAAAGGCAAAGAGGGAGGCCAAAGCAGTGGTGTAGTCTACGTGATACTCAGGTATACGGAGTATACCCACTAGAAAAAGCTTAAGAAATTCAGTATAACCTCTTAGAAGTGCCCAATGATACATGACATCATTAGAAACGCATCACTGATATGTTAAACAGCAGTTAAACACTTCTGTAACAATCTGTCTGTATGTAGTGCTTTGCTTTGATACTGTTTTATAAATTCTATAACAGGTTTTTAATACAAAGCCAACTGTTGTACAAAGTTTGTTGTTCATTTATTCGAATATAAACGTCAGATAAATTTGGAAATGTTCACTATAAAATCAAAATAAATTGATGATCACATTGTACTAACCTGTGTACTTTTTTTTCCTAAGCACAGTATACCCACTACAAAAATGTAGACTACACCACTGGGCCAAAGAGGAGATATATGGATGCAGTTAGAGAGGACATTCATTCAACCTTTATTTAGTCAGGTAAATCTTTTGAACCTCATGGGCTCATTTACGAAAGCGACCTGCTAAAACTAAAGAACAATGAACAGCAGTGATAGAATTTCCTTAAACAATAAACAAACAAACAATAAACAATAGAAAACAAAAAGAGAGAAAAAAACAAAAGATTTTTTTTTTTCTTTTTTTTAACAAAGTATCAAAAAACTAGCAAAACATTATAAGGTAGACGTATAAAATCAAAGACAGGAACAAATCTGCATTGGTTTTTGCCAGGATTCCAACAGATTCTGAAAACCATTTAGAGAAGTCAAGGTCGAGAGCTTCAGATCTTTTTGTAAGATATTCCATGAAGCAGGAGCAGAGTAGGAGAAGGCCCTTTTTCCAAGTTCAGTCCTCACTGACGGAACACTGCAGGTAATCATGTCCTGAGAGCGCACACTGTAGCTGCACTCACGCAAAGACATGTAGGAGGAGATGTATGAGGGCAGCAGACCAAGAAGTGATTTAAAGATGAAAATGTACCAGTGGAAGAGTCTGCGTGAGGTTAATGATGTCCAGTTAACCAGTGAATACAGGGTGCAGTGGTGGGTACGATAATCACAACCAGTTATGAATCTTAGTGCACCATGATAGACAACATCCAACATCCGCAGGGTGCTTGTAGGAGCATTCATGTAGAGAATGTCACCGTAATCAATGGAGGGAAGGAAAGTCACAGACACAAGGCGTTTCCTGACATTCAGTGATAGACATGATCTGTTTCTGAAAAAGAAACCCAGTTTAACTTTCAGTTTCTTCACTAGGTTTTCCACGTGGAGTTTAAAAGAGAGATGTGAATCAATCAGGATACCCAGATATTTATAGGAATCAACAAACTCAATAGAGACACCATTTGAAGATAAAATCAGAGGAAGATCTGCTGGGACCGACTTCCTATTTGAAAAAAACATCCCTTTTGTTTTATCAGCATTTAGGACAAGTTTGAGACGGAACAAATCTGACTGGATGATGTCAAAAGCGGATTGCAGTAACTGGAAAGCCTTAGCAACTGTTTTAGCTCGGCAGTAAACAACTGTATCATCAGCATAGAAATGTAAGGATGCATCAGGGATGCAGTGACCTACATTAGCTATGTAGATTGTAAAGAGAGTGGGTCCTAAAACTGAGCCTTGTGGTACACCATTTTTAACTGTTAAATAGCTGGAAGAAGTACCGTTATGTTGAACACATTGCCTCCGATTGGAAAGATAGTTAGAAAACCAACCGATGGTGTGATCAGAGAAACCGATTTCTGAGAGCTTATGACACAAGATGTTATGATCCACAGTGTCAAAAGCTTTAGACAGGTCTAAGAAAAGTGCAGCACAATAATTCTTAGCATCCAATGCTTCAACAACATCATTCAGAACCTTCAGAGAAGCAGTTGTTGTGCTATGTTTTTTCCTGAAACCAGATTGATGAAGAGGTAAGATATTAAATGAGTCCAGATAATTTTTGATCTGAGAGTTTATCAGTTTTTCTAGAACCTTGGCTAAGATGCAAAGTTTAGAGATCGGTCGATAATTGTTCAGTGAGGTGGGGTCACCTCCCTTCAGCAAAGGAAGAACAAATGCTGTTTTCCAAGCATCCGGAATGGTGTTTTGGCTTATGGACAGATTAAAGATGTGGGTCACAGGAACTGTGATGATATGAGCAGCCAGCCTTAAGAAGTAAGGTGGAAGTTCATCTGGACCTGCAGATTTTTTTGGATCAAGATCATTTAACAGTTTATTTACCTCACTGACTGAGAACGGAGAAAAAGAGAAGGTGTGATTAACAGATGGTTGACTTGTAGGAGGGATTTGATTTGTAGAAGTTTGATTATTAGATAAAGTGGCTGATTTTCCGTTTGTAACTGTGTCAAATAATGAACTAGAAGCAACAAAATGTTTATTGAAACAGTTCAGGATCTCGTGCTTATTTGACACAGGAACAGAGTCAACAAGAAATTGTGATGGGAGGTCAGATGATTGGGGGGTGCCTGAGAGAGATTTAATGGTTTTCCAGAATTTTTTTGGATCATTTAGATTTTTGGAGGTCTGAGATAAGAAGTAGTTACGTTTTGCGGCTTTGATGGCAGTTGTGCATTTATTCCTTAGCTGCCGAAATTTCAACCAATCAGTGTCTGAGTGTGATTTTCTTGCTGCGGCCCAAAGATGATCTCTCCAGTGTAGGAGATCAGCTAGTTCAGGAGTAAACCAGGGGCTGTCACGGCCCTTTATCCTGAACTGCCGGAAAGGTGCGTGTTTGTTTACAAAGAGAATGAAACTATTATGAAAATAGTTCCAAGCGGTGTTCACGTCATTGAATTGTAGGATATGTTGCCAATCAAAGTGGGATAGATCCCAAAGGAATGACTGTTCACAGAAACGTTTCAAATCCCTTTTTTGAATTATTCTGGGCTTAGCAGGTGGAAGTTTAGTAGATCTAAGAGCTGCTATTACGGAATGATCACTCAAAACGTTAGCAAATACACCTATACCAGGAAATTTGTGAGGAGCATTTGTGAAAAACAGATCTAAGGTAGAAGATTTTTCAGGACATTTTATGTTTGGTCTGGTGGGAGAATCGATAAGTTGTGTTAGATTGAGAGATAGGCAACATTCCTTGAATTTATCACAGAGGGGGGTCGACTCATTCCAATCAATGTTGAAATCTCCAGCCATAACAATCTCATTGTGTTTTAAATTTCCTATGAATTCAGTCAGGGAAGACAGAGCTTCAAGTGTTGCGGAGGGGGGACGATAACATCCAACAACAGTTAAGGGCTGACCTCCTTTCAAAGTGATGTTCACAGCTAAAGCCTCAAACTGGTTTGCGATTGTTTTTTTAGATGCAATCCTGGCAGCCAAAGAATCTCTGATGTAAATAGCGACTCCACCTCCCCTTGTATTACGATCACAACGATAGATCTTAAATTCATTGATTGCCAGGTCATTTTTCAAAACAGATTTTTTAAGCCAAGTTTCAGAGATAACGATCACATCTGCCCCAGAAGAAGTGATTAGGATTTTCAATTCATCAAGTTTTTTTAGAAGGCTACGAGCGTTTACATGCAGAAAACGGAGACCTGAAATATTTTTAAACTCATTAGGTGTACAGTAGTGTAAGGGGTTATGAGGAGGTCAATATTAATACTGACCTCTTTATCCTTAATTATTCTACTTATTCAGATTGAATAGTAAATTCACGGATTCTGTTCTTTTTCAGTTTACCCAATATCTCTGTGATCTTTATGATGGATAAATAAACAGAGCCATTAAGTGACAAAGACGTTAACTTAGTTTGATATGTCAAAGAGACACTATCATTTATTTAAAATAAATCAACTAAATTAACACCATTACACTTGATTGACATGATTTCACTTTCTTTCAAATTAAAACGTCAGCACACTTAAATTCAACACAACAGACTTCAATATTGGATGTTAACATATTTAGTCTGTGGGCTCTTTAAACTTAAAATAGTTTCCAGCTTAGATTGAGAGGGGAAAAAGTAGGAGGAAAGATTTAAGAAGAATTGGGAGGTTAAGAGAGGAAATTTATCTTGCATTTATGAAACCAGATGACACTCTTCCGTACGCGTCCAGCTAAGATATCATCACACCTCCAGCAAGCAAACAGCTGCTCCTTTACCTTAAGACGTCCGCCTTGGTTCTGGTAAAGAGCTGTGGTCAACTTTAGACTGACGAGTCGTCGGTCCCGCAAGTCCAAGCTGGACTCCACGCGTGTTTACCTTGTCGGTGTCGGTGATACTCGCTTTCATCGGCAAAAGTCGTGGCAGTCGTGGTTTCTTGGCTCAAGATAATTTATTCCAGGAAGGAATAACAAACGCTCGTTCGAGGTGGACTCATAACAGCCTGTTATCAGTCCTTAGCTGAAGACGCAGGTCGTTAGCTCTTGACCAAAACGTACCCAGCTCTTGGGAAAGGTTCACATCTCTTTGAAAATTCCCCGCAAACTCTGAAGCGTTCTCGCACAGTTAGAACTTAAAAAGCAGGAACCAAGAGAGGAGTGCACTTGTGTTATCAGGTCCAAGGTTACAGCCAGCAGCAGAGAGAAATGTTTAGGAAAAAGATAGATAAAGCTGGAGCCCTGCTCATGAGACTGTCTCTGAGTTTCTAAACAAAACCGTCCGGTCTCTGTGACCCGAAGGCTTCACCTTTAAACACAGCAGTGAACACAGTTTAACTCTTACAGAATGACACAGCTTAAAAGCACACATCATGAAAATGACAAAAGTTATTCTTTTGATCACATCAGCCTAAAATCAAAGATAGAAATAGTCTCTTTTGGTGACTATATTTATCAGATTATAGCTAAATGAATGATTTTGTAGTAAATGTCTTGCTTTACTGAGAGGTCAGTAAAGGTCATCACTGGACAGTTCAAAAACCTTAATTTGACCCTGGGTAGGTCCACTACATCTCCCCCCTTTTGGAAGCCATCGCCAGTCCTTGGGGATGGGGTCCAACACGAAAGGAAACCTTGAACTGTCTTTGATCTTGAAGTAATCCAGCAAGTGGAAAAGAAAAATCAAAAATTATAATCCCATAAAGTTTTCGGAACTTCCATACTGTTCGTAGGTAATCCCATTGCGGTAAGCTTTTAATCCCTTGGAAAACTGAGTCTGTTAACTCCTGGAAAACAAAGTCTGTGATCCTTTGGAAAACAAAGTCTTATAATCCACAGCGATAATCCCACAGCAGTAATTCCACCACGATTAGAGTTGGTGATTTCATCAGCAACAATTGTTTTCATAATCAGCATGTAGAGGGGATCCCTCGATTGACGCAGAGGAGGCGACCCTTGGATGAAGGTTGAAGACCAAGCGTTGGAGCTGCAGGTCCCCACATCGAAGGTTGTTGGCTGGTTGGTTTCCAGTCAGTGCCACTCTGGTTCTATGTGTCATGCAATTATGTGGTTTTTTAAGGTGGGCTTATGATTGGGATTTTACATTAAGCCTTACCTATATGCACCTGGTATGTAAGCTATCATGGTTTAGATCAGCTACACTTACCAATTAAGGGGTGGATCAATTCTGTAAATTTAGATATAGGGATTTGTACCTATAAAATTTTGGAGGGCTTCTGTAACGAAGGCCTCTAATTCCAAACTATTCCTCCATTCATTACTTAGTTTAGGTTAAACTAAAATAAAAATGAAATATAGTTTGATCTAAATGTCTGTTGTCTTTTAGACGAACGACGTAGGATTTGGTATTCCTAATAAATTTTGAAGTCTATGGCGAGACTCATCAAAATGAATAGACAATCTAGAATAGAAACGATCGAATCGGTTCAATTTAGAAATTGTGAGGTCAATGTAGTTTATGGTACCTTGAGTAGCTTTAAACTACATTGACTCTTCGACGATTGAGATTTAACAAAACGAACTGCATGTTGGCATAGTTAAATCCATATCATTCATTAACCAATGTTAATACAAAACCTTTTTGGCTGGGAGTGTTCAGAACCAAAACAATATCTCAACTAACGACAACAGTAATGACTAAACAACACGGAAACAACGTTTCACTGCTTCGACACACTCTTGTCATCAGATTCCAAAGATGTAACACACAAGAAAACAGGTCTCAACTTTATGACCGAGGTCAAATTAAATCTCGTGGATTTAAACAGTTGTTAAGGTTAGTTTTTTGTTGTGAGTTTAGGCTTAGCGTTTCTAAGTTCAAATTGGACAATGTGACTTATAGGGTGGGAAATTACGGTAGTTTAAACCTGATTAGTTTATTTACTAACTTGTGCTTGGACGACCTTATTATCCCATGAAGTCGGTGTGTTTGTGAGATCTTTGTCTTTTGTGGAGTCATTGAACGCCTTGTAAGGTTTGATCTGATTTCGATGTACCCATTTAGCAATTGGCTCTTTGCGGCCTTTGCTGATTTTGATTTCGTAGACGACTGAGGACACTTTGTCTGTTATCAGATGAGGTCCAGTCCACCTGGGCATTAGTTTGCGGGCGAGAGTTCCGGTCTCGGACCCTCCTTTCCCGGTTGCTGGGGCGAACGTATAGTACCAGACTCTGTCTCCCACTTGGAGTTCATTGTGAGAGGCCTTCTGGTCGTAGTACGCCTTGCGTCCTTCAGCGGATTTTTCCAGGTTTTTCTGGGCGAAAGCAAAAGTGTTTCTGAGGTGTGCATTCAAATCTTTCATGTATTGTTGTGTAGTGTAGGCTGTTGCCATGGCGGCGTCGCCTGGTTGGTACAACAGGTGTAGAGGGAGAGTCATTTGTCGACCGGTCATCATCTCGAAAGGAGAGATGCCAGTTGATGTGTGTGGAGTGGCTCTTATGGCCATGAGGACCAGAGGGAGTTTCACGTCCCAGTCCTTGTGGTTTGCAGCCACGTATTTCTTCAAAATACTCACCACAGTTCTGTTTGCTCTCTCTACTTGGCCTGAAGCCTGTGGGTGGTAGCCGACATGAAAGTTGGCCTTGACGCCTAGCGTCTTCCACAGTTCTTTCATCACTTCACCTGTGAAGTGTGTACCTTGGTCTGAGTTCACCCTAAGGGGAAGTCCAAACCTTGAGAATATATGATTCATTAACAACATAGCAGTAGTTTGTGCTGTGTCGTTAGGAGCTGGTAGGCATTCTACCCATTTGGTGAATGCACAGGTTACCGTGAGAAAATATTTATTTCCTCTAGAGCTCTTAGTGAGTGGTCCAACCCAGTCGATCTGGAGGTCAGACCATGGGAATGCAATGCCTCTGCTTTGCAGTGGTGCTCTGTGAAGTGGTCTGGTTGGCTGAAACTGGCCACAGACCACGCACCCTTCAATGTAGTCCTTGACATCCTTTTTCATTCCAGGCCAATAGGCAATTTGTTTTAATGCCGTCAGCGTGGCTTTATCTCCTTTGTGTCCTGCGGACGGGAGATCATGGGCATGAACTAACATCACCC
This sequence comes from Garcialebias charrua, assembly GCA_038048925.1. Lineage (NCBI taxonomy): Eukaryota > Metazoa > Chordata > Actinopteri > Cyprinodontiformes > Rivulidae > Garcialebias > Garcialebias charrua. The sequence goes on along the minus strand of JBBPBX010001963.1, from coordinate 4,152 downwards.
CCCTTTGGTCATGGGGAACCACGAACACAGGTGAGGACGTTGGTCCATGAGCGAAAGTTAAGATGCCCTTGATTAGTTTTAGCTGTTTGCGCAGCTGATAGAGGACCTTAAGGTCTGGATCGGAATCCAGGTCGTCTTTAGACGGACTATTTTTGTTCGGATCGGTCAGGTACAGTATCATGGAGTTGATAGCAGGATCCGCCTTCTGTAGTTGGATGATGTCTGGGTCAGTCAGTGCAGGTCGTACAGAGACTGCGTTGTCAGCAGGTCTGGTTGCGGCCTGTGCACGTGTGACTGCCATAACTCTGACTGAAGGTTGTGTTGGCAGAGTTTCGATTAACCAGGAGGGGTCGAAGGACCATAGAGGACCTTCGTCGGCTCCTTCTTTGGCTAAGGAGTCTGCAATGTCATTGTAGTGCTTGTCATCGCCTGGGACTCTAGAATGCCCTGGAACCTTCTTCCAGTAGATCTGTAAGTCATGTGATGTCACCAAGTGATCACACGCTATGAAAAGCTCTTTGTGTTTGACCACTTTTCTGTCGCTTGTTAGGAAACCGTTCTGTTTCCACACAGCGAGGTGACAAGCGAAACTCAAACGAGCATAGTTAGAGTCAGTGCAGATGACTAGCGTCTTGATGGAGCGTTCTACTACCATCTGGAGAGCTATTAGGATTCCTGCAATCTCAGCATACTGAGAAGTCTGAGAGCCTAATTTGTAGCTGAAAGTTATCTGCTCTTGGTCTTGGAGGAGGACCCCTCCAACACCTGCTCTGCAGATCTTGTCGCGGAGGAATGAAGATCCATCCACGTACAATGTTGTCATATCTTTGCAGATATTGTCATCAAAGAAGTGGTGATTCGGGTCTTCAGTTACTGGGGGTTTTACCTCAACCGGCGGCTGGGTGGCTGGTACATCTTGTGTACACTTCTGGCAGATTGCCAAGTCCGTCCCCAGATGTGACTTCTTGTTTTGACCATAACGTATGTCTAGGTTAAAACTTTGAAGCGCCATGAGCCATGTCGCAACACGTGAGTTTGTCACCACACCATCTCTGATGCGTTCACTGTTAAGAAATGTCACTGGCTGGTGTTGTGTTTCCACAATGATTTTCTGTCCACCAATGTAGCTGGAGAAATGTTTAACTGCCCACACTGTGGTCAGTAAAGCTTTCTCACAGTCTGAGAATCTCAATTCGGGGCCTGCCATCGTTTTGCTGGCGTAGGCTACTACACGTTTGTCTCTGTCGTGTATCTGGTACAGACCTGCACTTATGCAATGAGCTGAGAAGCCCACTTCCAAGTAAAACTCTTTGTTGTAGTCTGGGTAGACTAAACAAGGGGCTGACTTGATCCTGTTTATAAGAGCGTCCATTGCCTGTTGCTGTTTATCAGTCCAGACGAATGGAACGTCTTTCTTTAGGAGTTCAGTCAGTGGCTTTGCAAGGTCTGCATAGTTCTCTATGAACTGGTTCGAGTAGTTACACACGCCAAGAAAACTTTGTAGTTCTTTGAGATTGGTGGGGACTTTGAGATTGTCAAGGCCTTGGGTGCGAGTCAGCTGTGGTTGTACTCCGTCTGGACCTACAAGCAGGCCAACGTAGTCCACCTTGGTTCTGCACCATTGGCATTTTGACAGTGATATCTTAGCACCAGCAGTTGTCAGCTGATTCAGAACGTGGTCGATCTCAGCCAAATGTGAGTCCAGTGTTGGCTGCCTCAAAAGGACATCGTCCACGTAGATCAGTGTTCCACGCTCGTGGGCGTCTGGACATGCTTTGTTCAAGAAGATGTTGAACTCTGCAGGTGAGTTAGCGTAGCCAAAGGGACACCTGTTAAAGGTGTATTGACGGCCACCAAAAGTGAAAGCTAGTTTGTACTGGTCCTCGGCGCGCACAGGGATGGTCCAAAAACCAGAGGCGACGTCGAGGGTCGAGAAGTACTTACCATTGGTGACCTTGGGCAGTTCCTGTTGGAGTTGCGTCATAGGCCATCTGGATAAGGGAACTTGTTTGTTTAGCTTTCGGTAGTCTATAGTGAGTCTCCACTTACCATTTGGTTTTAACACCGGCCATAAAGGCGCAGAGTAAGTGCTGTTACAGTATCGGATGATACCTTTTTCTAACAGGTCATTAATGATTTCTCTGATAGGTTGATGTGCTGCCAGAGGAATCTTGTACTGTCTGACAAATGCAGGGGGAGCATTAGGCGGGGTTGGGATGCTCACTGTGTGGAGCGTGGTCAACCCACAATCCATCGAGTCAGCTGAGAATGATTTCTCATACTTTAAAAGAACTTTGCGAAGTCTGTCCCTTTCTTCATCAGTTTTCAGGGCGTCGGCTTGGGCGACCACCTGGTCAATCTGTGAAGCAATTGAGAGGGGTTCTTGTTCTTTGGGGAGCTCCATTGAGTCCCTTTCAGTGTCGTGAAACCTGTTTACGGGTAGTGCACTGTAAGTTTGGGGGCATAGACTGTCTCCTTTGTTGAAACCGAACCCGCGGACAGTGTCCTGGTCGGCCTCAGTGGGGGAGAAAAGAGCTATGGCCTGTGTTGGTTTCGTGAACAAGACTTGCCCCGTGTGTTGATTAGGGATCAAGTTTTCTGGGAGTCCTCCCAGAAATGGAATGCTTAGCTCAAAATCATGAAAATCAGTAGAGATCAACCATCCTAGCTGTGTGTTTTTTGGGATCAGTACCTCTTCTGTGCTTGTGTTGCACACAGCAACAGTCGTGGTTCTGCAGTCGAGGGTCACTTGGCATGTGGCCTCCATGGACAGTCCTAAGTTGAAAAACATAGGAGATGGTTGAAAGTATGCCTGTTTTGTGCTAATAGCTTGTCCTTTCATGATGTGACACATCACCGGCTTGTTCATAACCTGAGGTGGTACCGCAGTGTTATGGCTGTTAGCAATCTGGCAGACCTCTGGAATGGTCTGTCCAGCCTTAAGGTTCTCTGTGGTCAGCACAGGAGAGTCCTTTGTGGCCGTGTCTAGTGACCACAGTACATTGTTGTTGATGTCCACTCGGACACCTAATCTTACCAAAATGTCGGAGCCTATGTAGGTTGCATGTGGTAAGTTCGGGACCACGAGGAACGGGTGATCCAGTTCTCGTTGGTTCCAGATTAGTTTCAGGTCAATGATCCCTATTGCGGTCATTACCTGTTTATCGTTGGGGTCTAACGAAAAGCGGAAAGCCCTTTTGTTCATATCTAGACCCGACTGTTTCTTAACCAAGGTTCCATAGACAGCTTGGCTGATCGCCGATTTCTCCGTCCAAGGAGATAGAACAGCATCATCGGTGTGGGATCCTTGGATCTCAACACCTTTGACTACCTGTGGTAGGTAGTGTTCGGTGAGCGCCGACTGTTTCAGCTCGCAGAGGGGGCTCTCTTCTGCCTCACCTATTTTGGAAGGTTCACTTACCGGGATTGTGCTCTCAGTTGAGGATTCCCTTGTGCCTTCTGAGGTACCTGCTGTTAAACAGTCAGAGTCACCTTGTGTAGGCATATCGATAGGCAGTGGTTGGCTCACTCTGGTCCACATTGACTGATCGCCATAATCTATAACCGCGTCGAAGCGGTTTATAAAGTCCTGGCCAACCAAAAATGGGCAAAAGGACGTTAACTTAGTTTGATATGTCAAAGAGACACTATCATTTATTTAAAATAAATCAACTAAATTAACACCATTACACTTGATTGACATGATTTCACTTTCTTTCAAATTAAAACGTCAGCACACTTAAATTCAACACAACAGACTTCAATATTGGATGTTAACATATTTAGTCTGTGGGCTCTTTAAACTTAAAATAGTTTCCAGCTTAGATTGAGAGGGGAAAAAGTAGGAGGAAAGATTTAAGAAGAATTGGGAGGTTAAGAGAGGAAATTTATCTTGCATTTATGAAACCAGATGACACTCTTCCGTACGCGTCCAGCTAAGATATCATCACACCTCCAGCAAGCAAACAGCTGCTCCTTTACCTTAAGACGTCCGCCTTGGTTCTGGTAAAGAGCTGTGGTCAACTTTAGACTGACGAGTCGTCGGTCCCGCAAGTCCAAGCTGGACTCCACGCGTGTTTACCTTGTCGGTGTCGGTGATACTCGCTTTCATCGGCAAAAGTCGTGGCAGTCGTGGTTTCTTGGCTCAAGATA
>JBBPBX010001962.1:47992-78516 GCA_038048925.1 Garcialebias charrua | reverse complement strand
TACTCCTTCTCCACCCCACGACCTTCAGATGTGTTCGTGACACTTCTCCACCTCAAGCGGTGGTGTTACAATAGCTCCAAGCCACAAAGAGAAGTTTGCTGAAGTGATAGACTCAGTACACAGGCTTGGAAGAATAAACACAGCTGCGCCGCAGCGCTACTCGAGGGATATCATCATCCAGTTCTCCACGAGGCACTACAGGGAAGTAGTGTGGAAGATGTCGAAGAATGCTGAATACATGACCCAGAGGAAGCTGCGCTTCATGGAGGACCTGCCACCGGAGGATCAAGAGAAAAGAAAAAGGCTGTGGCCCATCATCAAAAAGGCACGTGAGGAGAAGAAGCGGGCCTACTTCGTTGGGGGAAGGGCCTTTGTGGAGAACAATGAAATTTTCTAACAGTTGTTCTGAAAAGGGAGAATACTCTATGATTAATTCAATCTAAGAGTTAATCGCTGCTCTGACTTTTGTGTTTGTTTGTGTGTTTGTTTGTTTGTTTGTTAAACATTTCTACTTTAAAATTTGTTTCTGTTAATGCTCGAGGCTTAAGAGACATTACTAAACGCAAGGCAGTTTTTCTTTATGTGAAACAGTTTGATTCTGACTTTTGCTTGGTTCAAGAATCGCATTCTACTGAAGATGACCACAACTTCTGGAAATCACAATGGGGCGAGGACCTGTGGATGTCGCATGGAAACCATCACTCAGCTGGAACGTTAACCCTGAAGCACAAGTTTAAGGAGAAGGTTATTTACACTATGTCTGACCCAAATGGACATTATGTGTTAACAGTTTTTTGTTACTGCAACCAGTTCTTTTTATTAGGTAATGTTTATGGGTACACCAACACAAGAGAAAACAAAGAGTTATTTCAAACACTAAGTACTACCTTTGAAAGTATCAAGGAAAGGTTTACTGATATTAAAATATTACTGGGAGGAGATTTCAACGTCACATTAAATGATGATTTGGACAGATGGCCTAGCAGAAATAAAACCAACTGTTTTTTGAATGATTTTATGAATGAACAAGGTCTTCATGATATCTGGAGAGTTACTAACCCAAATAGTAAAGAATTTACTTGGACAAACAAGGCTGGTTCTTTACGATCCAGAATAGACTTTTGGTTAATATCGGAATCCCTGACTCAATTAATTTGCAAAACAGAAATTATGCCTACTCCATTAACAGACCATAAAGCAATTGTATTAACCTTAAACTTATCTCCTGATAAGCCAACTCAAAGATACCCAGCATACTGGAAACTAAATAGTTCTTTATTACAAAACGAATCTTTAATTGAAATAATAAGAAGAAAAATCTCAGAACGTTTTGAGACTGCAGAAGATACAGGGGAATATCAAAAACAATGGGAGCTTTTAAAATATGAGCTGAGAAGATTGTTTATAGAAACAAGTTCTAAACTAAAAAAGGAAAAGAAATCAGATGAAAGTAATTTGATAGCCAAATTAATTTCGCTATCTTCCATATTGCCTGAAAATCTATCTGAACAACAGCAAGCAGATCTCCTAACCTCACAACTAAAACTTGATCAATTATATATCAATAAAGCTAAAGGTGCATTTGTACGTTCAAGAGCGAAATGGTTAGAGGAGGGTGAGCAAAATTCTAGCTATTTTTTTAAGTTAGAAAAACAACAGGCAAAATAAAAATAGTATAAATAGACTCTCTTCAAATGGTGGTATCATAGAAGATCCAAAAGAACTATCTAAAATGTGTGAAAACTTCTATAAAAAACTATATACCTCAACCATTTCACCTGCTCATATGAATGATTTCTTTAACAATCTAGGTAATATTAAGACAATTGGAGATTTCAAAAAATCAATTTGTGACTCTCCCATTACGCTTACAGAAATCTCAGAGGCTATTAAAAAACTTAAATTAAATAAATCTCCAGGTACTGATGGGCTAACTTCTGAATTTTACAAACTATTCACGGAAGAACTTGCTCCCTTTTTGCTGAATGTTTTTAGAGAAAGTATAGATAAAGAACAATTACCGTCCACTCTATGCCAAGGCTTAATTACACTCATCCCAAAACCACAAAAAGATGTATTAGTTTTAGATAACTGGCGCCCCATCACATTATTAAATAATGATTATAAAATTTTAGCATTATGTTTAGCAAATAAACTGAAAAAAGTACTTCATGATGTTATTGGGGAAACTCAAAATGGTTTTATGGCGGGAAGACACATAATTGATAATATAAGGCTTATCTTAGATTTATTAGACTACGCAGATTTAATATCTGAAAACAGTTTTATTCTCTTTCTTGACTTCCATAAAGCGTTTGACTCACTGGAACATGATTTTTTATTTAAAACTTTGGATCTGTTCGGTTTTGGTGAGCACTTTAAGAAATCAGTGCGCACCCTTTATGCTGGAGGCAATAGCTCAATTAAACTAGCTCATGGAACCTCTGGCAGATTTAACGTTGAGCGTGGAATTAGACAAGGTTGTCCAATTTCTCCATTTTTGTTTCTTCTTCCTATGGAGATTTTAGCACATTTCATTAAAAACAGCTGCATAAAAGGTATTCAGATTGCTGGTAGAGAAATATGTCTGAGCCAACTGGCAGATGACACAACTCTATTTCTAAAAGATTGCTCTCAAGTAAAGTGTGCTGTTGAGCTGCTTGGTGAATTTTCTGCAGCCTCAGGTCTCAACCTTAATTTATCTAAATGTGAGTTACTCCCTATTAAAACATGTCATGACACAGAGATCTCAGGAATCCCAGTAAAACACAAAGTTAAATATCTTGGTATCTATATTATAAAAGAGGAGGACCAAAGATTAAGTGATAACTTTAATCCCCTTGTTACTGTAATTAATAAAAAATTCAATTTATGGGTACAGAGAGATTTATCCATCTCCGGTCGTGTATTACTTTCTAAGGCTGAAGGTCTCTCCAGTTTGGTGTATGCGACCTCTGCCCTTGAGGTTCCCAAGGACATCATTTCAAAAGTGGATAAAACATTGTTTGATTTTATTTGGAAAAAAAAGGTTCATCTAATCCGAAAAAATGTTATGATAAATAAGCTGTGCTCTGGTGGGTTTAATGTATTAGACTTACAGACTCTAAACTCCTCCTTTAAAATTAAATGGATCAAAAGATATCTCTTAAATCCAAACTCTTTGTGGAACTTCATTTCAACACATGTATTTGAAGCATTGGGTGGTCTATCTTTTATTTTAAGGTGTAATTACAACATTGACAAAATCCCGATCAAACTCTCCAATTTCCACAAACAGCTGTTTTTGTGCTGGACTCTGGTTCACAAACACAATTTCTCTCCACACAAATACTATATCTGGAATAACAAAGACATTTGTTTTAAACATAAATCTATTTTCTTTAAAAATTGGTTTGACAGAGGAATAGTTCATGTACATCAGTTATTCAACAAAGACGGCAACACTTACTCTTACAGTGAATTTTTAACTACGTATAACTTTCCAGTACTACCAAAAGAATTTGCAATTGTCTTTGATGCAATTCCATCTGGTGTGAAAATGTTGATGTCAAATCCTGTACAAAACAGCACGAACTATTTAACTGAAGAATTATTCATTGGTAACTCTGACCCTTTCTTAAGTGAAAAAACAAATAACAAATGTATTAGAGAATTAATAAGTAGAGAATGTTGGTTGTTACCTAGAAAATACTTTATAACTAATAAGATTCGAGAAGTGTCCCTAAAGATTCTGCATAAATGTTATCCTGTAAACTATATACCGTATTCGTCGGCATATAAGTCGCACCGGAGTATAAGTCGCACCAACCTAATTATGCCCAATTAAATGGAAAAATCAACGTATAAGTCGCACCGGCCTATAAGTCGCACCGGCCTATAGGTCGCACCTCACGTGAACTGGTGTTTTGCCCAAAATGGACTGGCTGCCAAATTGTTTGGAAGGACTTTTGACAAGATTATCACATAAAAACTACAGTATTTTGTTTGATGTGTCTTAGTTGAACTTTTCATTAATAAATGAACATTATTTTGGACTGGCTGCCAAATTGTTTGGAAGGACTTTTGACAAGATTATCACATAAAAACTACAGTATTTTGTTTGATGTGTCTTAGTTGAACTTTTCATTAATAAATGAACATTATTTTGGACTGGCTGCCAAATTGTTTGGAAGGACTTTTGACAAGATTATCACATAAAAACTACAGTATTTTGTTTGATGTGTCTTAGTTGAACTTTTCATTAATAAATGAACATAATTTTTGTATATTTTGTGTCTTTCATCATTTATCTTTAAAGATAAACACATAAAAATATATTTTTATTAGCTGACATTACAGTAAAAAACGTGTCTCAGTTTAAAATGATGACAGAAACAGATACTGTATTTATTTTATGGTTTTTATTTATTTATTCAAAACCATTGAAGTCTTCATCTTCTGTGTCACTGCACCATTTTTGGACCAGGCAGATGTCAACAGTGTAGGTACTGTAAAGGGTTTCTTAGCGCCCATAGCGGCCGAAACTGGTACTGCACCATTTTTGGAGTTTTTGACCAAAGTCAAATTATGACCAAAATATTGGAAAAATCGACGTATAAGTCGCACCGGTCTATAAGTCGCAGGGCTTAGAAATGTAGGCAAAAAGGTGCGACTTATACGCCGGAGAATACGGTAATCTCCAAGTACCGTCCAAACGTAGACCCAATGTGTTCACTCTGCCACAGCTCTGAGGAGACCATCATCCATCTCTTCTGGGACTGTTCTCATACTCAGCTGTTCTGGAAAGACATTTTCATGTATGTAAATAGAAAGTTAGAAATTGACCTACCATTTGACGCTAAAATTATACTGTTTGGTTTCTTTTGTCCAAATATTTCAAGTAAGAAAGTTTTTGTTGTAAATTTAATACTACTCTTAGCCAAATTTTACATCCACAGCTGTAAATTCTCCTTGCTAAAACCTAGATTTATAGTGTTTTCTAATTATATTTCCTCTTACTTATCTACTTTAAAGTATTGTACTAATGCAAAAGCTTTAAAAACTAAAACAATCTGTAACGAATTTCTGTTGTAAGCTGCCCAAAACACATTTTTGTTTTTGTTTATGTGCCTTTATTCTCTTTTGTGCTATGCATGCCTTAAGTCTCGAGCCATGTTTGACATTGTAAGTTTTTTTTTGTAAAAAAAAAAAAAAAACACCAGGGGGCGATGTCACTACACAAACAAAAGGAACCTGGATTACATGGAAAACAGGATATTTTAAACAGTTTCCCCAAAGATTAAAAGAAAAATTTCTAATAACTACTAGATAAACTTTTCTGCAAAACAAGAAAAATATAAAGACGGTGCATTTTGATAAAATTAACAAATTAGTTGTTGTTGTTCTAACAGAGACGGTGAGCCTGTGATCGTAAGATCGCCGGTTCAAGCCCCGGTACCGACAACATCAAAAAATGTGGGTGGAAAATGGTGAAACACCAACACCTTTCTCCACCCTCATTCACTCAACTCTGGGCCCCTGAGCAAGGCCCTTAACCCCTACCATCTGCTCCCTAACAGGTCTCTTGAAAAATGAGTTATCGTGGCTCAATGAGACTACCTGGATAAATAAAGGGTAAATGAAAAAACTGTTACACAACATTGGTAGTTGGCAAACAATAATTTGGTGCATTACCACCACAAAGGGGTGAGGAGGTGGACTGAAACAATGCAAACAAACAAACCAATTAATTAATTTACTAATCATTATTTTATAGGTTTGACTCAAACTTGATCTGATCTTAGTCTGGAATAAAGATGTAGTGGCAGAGAATCGGACTTGTTATCCGAAGGACCCAGGTTCGAACCCCGGCCACGGCACACCTTGGGGTGTCTATGAGTGCACATCTATTTCCCCAGCTCCCCGAGCGCTGACTACGGCTGCTCACTGCACCACCTGGTGGTGGTTGGGTTAAATGCAGAAGACCAATTTCGTCTGTCAAAGTATGGGAACATACACAGATGACAAATGTGACAAATTATTATTATTATTAAGATGAAAGGTGGTGGGCCATGCATTATTTCAAGGACTGCCAGACCTTTAATTGTGTCCAGCATCAGAACAGCTGAAGTGAACAGGAGAGGACAAACATGTCTCCTGTTTCTGCAGATGTTCAGCAGACCAACATCTGGCTGCAGTGGAGAAACGTTCAGGAAGTAGAAACTAATTCTCTCCTGGACTCTGTGTCTGTTTGAAGCTCAGCAACGTTCTTCAGAGGCTCCTCCCACTCTGAGTGCAGCCTCTCAAACGTTGGTTCTGCTGAGTTCTGTCCACAGAACCTGCTCCACATCTCAGGTCCAGATGTTCCACTCAGCTGCAGGAGCTTCTAACGGCCCTTAAATCCCCACAAACATGTTTAAAGAAGAGCTGCAGCCTTTGGTTCAACTTTATTCTAACCCACAGATGTTCAAATCACAAAACAAGAATTACAATTTAAATCACTAAAATAAAATAATCTGTGTACAAGAAACAAATCCACACATCTAAATTGAACAATAAAAGTAGACACAGTGAGTGAAAATACATCAAATGATGAGGGAACAAAAATAGATGTTTTTGTAGAATCTGGTTCATCAGAGATTTAATTCAGTTCAGTTTATTTAAATAGCTCCAAGTCACAACAGAAGTCGTCTCAGGAACTGAACAGAAAGATTCATCTGAAAGTCCTGATGAACCTTTTATTAGAACCTGCAGAGATTTGAACAGCTGATCTGAAGCAAACATGCAGGTGTTCAACTGAATTGAGCACTCATGCTGTTTGATGGTCTCCTTCTCTGTGGAGGCCATCCATCCATCCATTATCTTCTGCTTATTCTGAAGTCGGGTCGCGGGGGCAGCATCTTTACCAGGGAGGCCCAGAGCCACCTCTTCAGCTCTTCTAGAAGAACCACAAGGACAACTGACTAATAAGTAATACTTTGTTTTTAAATTTAATGAAACACAAACCTTTTAACATTTAAGGACAAAGTTTAACCAATTTTTCCATTTGCATTTGATCTTTAATGAATCCTAAGAAAATATTACCATAATCTGCTCAACTGTTATTATGTTATAAATGTTTGGGTTCTAGGATGAAGTCAGACAAAAGGGACACAACCACCAGGTGGTAACAACACGATGACACACGAGCTGATCTGAGCTGATCCAAACTGACCTGATCCATGCCATCACAGTGGATAGGGGGCATAAGTGGACATTAATGAAAGGGTGATCATGTTTTGTCCATGTCTGAGTGAAAGGAAAGTCCTCAGACAGGTCATGTGATGGAACATGAGCAAATGAGAAGAAGTCCTAAAAATGATGCTGATGGATCAAAAGAGTGAAATGTGAACTCAGAGTGCACAGATGAACATCAGCTGGATGCTGAAGCCAGATGTTTGCAGATGTTACTGCATGTGGTTTGTGAGTGCATCCAGCAGGTGGCAGCACTGAGCTGTAAATGAGCTCCAGAGCAGATGTCAGAGTCAGAGTCAGAGAGAATTTATTGTCATTTGCACCGCATGTAGTACATGTGTTGAAAACGAGATTATGTACACAGGGTCCCAGTTACATCCAACAACAAATGCAAGAGAAAAACAATAATAACATCTAGGATTAACTAAGAGAGACATCAGCTAGTAATACACTAAGCCCTAATGTAGTAGAAAAACATCATTATAAACAGCAGCACGAACATGAGCAGATGGTCACAGATGAACGCAGCAACAAGAAACAGATCAGCATCAGCATGATGTGACATTTTGCAGTGTTTATTCTTATTATTTATTTATTCATGAGTCTGACAGCCTCAGGGTAGAAGCTGTTCCTCAGTCTAGTGGTTCTACATTTGATGCTCCTCAACCTCCGTCCCGAGGGGAGTGGTGCAAAGAGTGAGTGTGCTGGGTGAGTGAGGTCTTTCATGATGCAGGTGGCTCTTTTTCTGCATCTGGAGGTGTAAATGTCTGTGATGGTGGGGAGACTGACTCCCACAGACTTCTGTGCAGCCTTCACCACTCTCTGTAGAGCTTTCCTCTCTGCAACTGTGCAGCCTCCATGCCACACGTTGATGCTGGAGCACAGGACGCTCTCCACTGCACACCTGTAGAACGAGGTGAGGACTGAGCTTCTCAGACCGGCTCGTCTCAGCCGTCTGAGGAAGTAGAGTCTCTGATGACCTTTCTTGATCAGGCTGGTGGTGTTATTGCTCCAGCTGAGGTTATCATTCATGTGTACACCCAGGTATTTGTAGCTGGAGACCACCTCCACCGCAGATCCACCTATATACAGTGGGGTGTGGGTGTGTTTGTTCCTTCTGAAGTCCACAATCATCTCCTTCGTCTTCTTCACATTCATGTGAAGGTTATTCTCTTTGCACCAACATGTGAAGGCAGATGTGAAGCAGCCACAGTTAGTTGTTGTGTGAACATGTTTCACACACAACACACAGGAGGTGTGGAGAGAGGAGAGCAACATCACAGCAACACGTTGCTGCTTTCAAAGCAACACTTGTGTTTGTGCTGCAACAACAACTATTAGTCATGACAGAAGATCAATGAAGTGTCTGAGCAGCTGCTGGACCATGTGACCCCGGGGTCAAACACCTGCAGCTCTTCATCTTCTTCTAGTGGCTCTTCATCACCTTTTCATTCATTTCACTTCTATTGATTTATTCACTTGATCTTGAAGGTCCAGGTGAAACTTTAACATCAAGTTCTCCAGATGTTTCAATCATTTGTCAACACAAACATGTGTCACAGCCACGTGCACATCCCTCACATCCCAGTGCACGTTGGGGTCTCCTGCTGCTCCACAAAGGTCTGGACCATGTGAAGACCTTGTTGGAAAGCAAAGGTCTGGACCATGTGAAGACCTTGTTGGAAAACAAAGGTCTGGACCATGTGAAGACCTTGTTGGAAAGCAAAGGTCTGGACCATGTGAAGACCTTGTTGGAAAGCAAAGGTCTGGACCATGTGAAGACCTTGTTGGAAAACAAAGGTCTGGACCATGTGAAGACCTTGTTGGAAAGCAAAGGTCTGGACCATGTGAAGACCTTGTTGGAAAAGCAAAGGTCTGGACCATGTGAAGACCTTGTTGGAAAGCAAAGGTCTGGACCATGTGAAGACCTTGTTGGAAAACAAAGGTCTGGACCATGTGAAGACCTTGTTGGAAAGCAAAGGTCTGGACCATGTGAAGACCTTGTTGGAAAGCAAAGGTCTGGGAGATCTAGATGATCTGGACAAGTGTCACTTCATGGTGGAGAAGACGAGTCACTTGAACACGCTGAACAAAAGTGTCCAGGGAAAGACAAGCACCACTGTGCACATCTGGAGGAGGTTTGGTGTTTGGAGGTACACACACACTGTGTACTTATTGTGTATACTTATTGTAGGTACTTATTGTGTGTACTTATTGTGCATACTTATTGTGTGTGATTATTGTGTGTACTTATTGTGTGTACTTATTGTGTGTACTTGTTCTGTGTACTTATTGTGTGTACTTATTGTGTGTACTTATTGTGTGTACACGGGGTGGCCGTGGAGTAGTGGTAATGGCAGTCGTCTCCCGATCGGAAGGTTGGAGGTTCGAATCCCGGTTCCCCACACCATGTGCCTTGGTGTCCCTGGGCAAGACACTTAACCCCGAGTTGCTCCCGGTAGGACTGGAAAGCGTCTTGCATGGCAGTCTGCCGCTACCGGTGTATGAATGTGTGTATGGTTGGTATTGTAAAGCGCTTTGGGGCTGCTCACAGGGGGCTGGAAAGCGCTATATAAATAAGCTCCATTTACCATTTACTTGTTCTGTGTATTTATTGTGTGTACTTATTGTGTGTTCTTATTGTGTGTCATTATTGTGTGTATTTGTTGTGTGTCATTATTGTGTGTATTTGTTGTGTGTCATCAGGTCATTATTGTGTGTGATTATTGTTTGTATTTGTTGTGTGTGATTATTGTGTGTGATTATTGTGTGTACTTATTGTGTGTACTTATTGTGTGTACTTATTGTGTGTACTTATTGTGTGTACTTATTGTGTGTACTTATTGTGTGTACTTATTGTGTGTCAATATTGTGTGTATTTGTTGTGTGTCATTATTGTGTGTATTTGTTGTGTGTCATTATTGTGTGTCATCAGGTCATTATTGTGTGTGATTATTGTGTGTATTTGTTGTGTGTCATTATTGTGTATGATTATTGTGTGTACTTGTTCTGTGTACTTATTGTGTGTACTTATTGTGTGTGCTTATTATGTGTACTTATTGTGTGTGCTTATTGTGCGTAATTATTGTGTGTACTTATTGTGTGTACTATGTGTGTATTATTATGTGTTCTTATTGTGTGTCATTATTGTGTGTATTTGTTGTGTGTCATTATTGTGTGTATTTGTTGTGTGTCATTATTGTGTGTCATCAGGTCATTATTGTGTGTGATTATTGTTTGTATTTGTTGTGTGTCATTATTGTGTGTGATTATTGTGTGTACTTATTGTCCTTACCCAGCCAGCATGCATAGTTGGGCCCCACATGGGGTTATTGTGGGCTAGTTGGGTAATGAGTGGGCATGGGATTTATCTGGGCTAACTGCATGAGACCCATATGGTTATCCCATAAAGGAACCCACTTGGTTGGCCCTGTTGGGCTAAATATATGGGTCCTATACAGGATTAATGTGGGCTAACTGGCAATGGGACAGAAATGGGCAATTTTATATGGGACCCATGTGGTTTTAGTATAATGGGCCCAGCATGGGAAGCCCATGTGGGCTAACTGTATTTATCCCAAATGGTATCAATGTGGGATCACCTTACATGGGTTCAACCTGGGAATGGATATATAGGGCCCACTACATTTATAAGTGGGCTAACTGGGAATGGGACAGAAATGGGCAATATTATATGGGACCCATGTGGTTTTGGTATAATGGGCCCAGCATGGGAAGCCCATGTGGGCTAACTGTATTTATCCGAAGTGGTATAAATGTGGGATCGCCTTACATGGGTTCAACCTGGGCTTGGATATATAGGGCCCACAACATTTTTATGTGGGCTAACTGGGAATGGGACAGAAATGGGCAATATTATATGGTACCCATGTGGTTTTGGTATAATGTGCCCAACATGGGAAACCCATGTGGGCTAACTGAATTTACCCCAATTGGGATAAGTGTGGGCTGACCTTACATGGGTTGAACCTGGGCATAGATATATAGGCCCCAGTTCAATTGTATGTGGGCTAACTAGGAATGGGACATAAATGGGCATTATTATATGGGACCAATGTGGTTTTAATATAAAGGGCCCAGCATGGGAAGTCCATGTGGGCGAACCGTATTTATCCCAAGTGGTATAAATGTGGGATCACCTTACATGGGTTCAACCTGGGCATGGATATATAGGGCCCAATACAATTTTATGTGGGCTAACTAGGAATGGTACAGAAATGGGCATCATTATATGGGACCCATGTGGTTTTGGTATAATGGGCCCAGCATGGGAAGTCCATGTGGGCTAACTGTATGTATCCGAAATGGTATAAATGTGGGATCGCCTTACATGGGTTCAACCTGGGCATGGATATATAGGACACCCTACATTTTTATGTGGGCTAACTGGGAATGGGACTAAAATGGGCAATATTATATGGTACCCATGTGGTTTTGGTATAATGGGCCCAACATGGGAAACCCATGTGGGCTAACTGAATTTACCCCAATTGGGATAAGTGTGGACTGACCTTACATGGGTTGAACCTGGGCATAGATATATAGGCCCCAGTTCAATTGTATGTGGGCTAACTGGGAATGGGACATAAATGAGCATTATTATATGGGACCAATGTGGTTTTACTATAATGGGCCCAGCATGGGAAGCCCATGTGGGCTAACTGTATGTATCCCAAGTGGTATCAATGTGGGATCACCTTACATAGGTTCAACCTGGGCATGGATATATAGGGCCCACTAGATTTTTATGTGGGCTAACTGAGAATCTGACAGAAATGGGCAATATTATATGGGACCCATGTGGTTTTAGTATAATGGGCTCAGCATGGGAAGCCCATGTGGGCTAACTGTATTTATCCCAAGTGGTATCATTTTGGGATCACCTTACATGGGTTCAACCTAGGCATGGATATATAGGGCCCACTACATTTTTATGTAGGCTAACTGGGAATGGGACAGAAATGGGCAATATTATATGGGACCCATATGGTTTTGGTATAATGGGCCCAGCATGGGAAGCCCATGTGGGCTAACTGTGTTTATCCCAAGTGATATAAATGTGGGACCACCTTACATGGGTTCAACCTGGGCATGGATATATAGGGCCCAGTAGATTTTCATGTGGGCTAACTGGGAATGGGACAGAAATGGAAATCATTATATGGGACCCATGTGGTTTTGGTATAATGGTCCCAGCATGGGAAGCCCTTATGGGTTAACTGTATTTACCCCAAGTGAGCTAAATGTGGCGTGACCTTAATGGCTTCAACCTGGGCATGTATATATAGGCCCCAGTTCATTTGTATGTGGGCTAACTGGGAATGGGACAGAAATGGGCAATATTATATGGGACCCATGTGGTTTCAGTATAACGGGGCCAGCATGGTAAGCCCATGTGGGCTAACTGTATTTACCCCAATTGGGATAAGTGTGGGCTGACCTTACATGGGTTGAACGTGGGCATAAATATATAGTCCCCAGTTCAATTATATGTGGGCTAACTGGGAATGGGACAAAAATGGGCATTATTATATGGGACCCATGTGGTTTTAGTATAATGGGCCTAGCATGGGAAGCCCATGTGGGCTAACTGTATTTATCCCAAGTGGTATAAATGTGGGATCACCTTACATGGGTTCAACCTGGGCATGGATATATAGGGCCCAATACATTTTTATGTGGGCTAACTGGGAATGGGACAGAAATGGGCAATATTATATGGGACCCATGTGGTTTTGGTATAATGGGCCCAGCACGGGAAGCCCATGTGGGCTAACTATTTATCCCAGGTGGTATAAATGTGGGATCACCTTACATGGGTTCAACCTGGGCATGGATATATAGGGCCCAATACAATTTTATGTGGGCTAACTGGGAATGGGACAGAAATGGGCATCATAATATGGGACCCATGTGGTTTTGGTATAATGGGCCCAGCATGGGAAGCCCATGTGGGCTAACTGTATTTATCCGAAGTGGTATAAATGTGGGATCGCCTTACATGGGTTCAACCTGGGCATGGATATATAGGACCCACTACATTTTTATGTGGGCTAACTGGGAATGTGACTAAAATGGGCAATATTATATGGTACCCATGTGGTTTTGGTATAATGGGCCCAACATGGGAAACCCATGTGGGCTAACTGAATTTACCCCAATTGGGATAAGTGTGGACTGACCTTACATGGGTTGAACCTGGGCATAGATATATAGGCCCCAGTTCAATTGTATATGGGCTAACTGGGAATGAGACATAAATGGGCATTATTATATGGGACCAATGTGGTTTTACTATAATGGGCCCAGCATGGGAAGCCCATGTGGGCTAACTGTATTTATCCCAAGTGGTATCAATGTGGGATCACCTTACATAGGTTCAACCTAGGCATGGATATATAGGGCCCACTAGATTTTTATGTGGGCTAACTGAGAATCTGACAGAAATGGGCAATATTATATGGGACCCATGTGGTTTTAGTATAATGGGCCCAGCACGGGAAGCCCATGTGGGCTAACTGTATTTATCCCAAGTGGTATCATTATGGGATCACCTCACATGGGTTCAACCTAGGCATGGATATATAGGGCCCACTACATTTTTATGTGGGCTAACTGGGAATGGGACAGAAATGGGCAATATTATATGGGACCCATATGGTTTTGGTATAATGGGCCCAACATTAGGAAGCCCATGTGGGCTAACTGTGTTTATCCCAAGTGATATAAATGTGGGATCACCTTACATGGGTTCAACCTGGGCATGGACATATAGGGCCCAGTAGATTTTTATGTGGGCTAACTGGGAATGGGACAGAAATGGAAATCATTATATGGGACCCATGTGGTTTTGGTATAATGGTCCCAGCATGGGAAGCCCTTATGGGTTAACTGTATTTACCCCAAGTGGGCTAAATGTGGTATGACCTTAATGGCTTCAACCTAGGCATGTATATATAGGCCCCAGTTCATTTGTATGTGGGCTAACTGGGAATGGGACAGAAATGGGCAATATTATATGGGACCCATGTGGTTTCGGTATAACGGGGCCAGCATGGTAAGCCCATGTGGGCTAACTGTATTTACCCCAATTGGGATAAGTGTGGGCTGACCTTACATGGGTTGAACGTGGGCATAGATATATAGGCCCCAGTTCAATTGTATATGGGCTACTGGGAATGGGACATAAATGGGCATTATTATATGGGACCCATGTGGTTTTAGTATAATGGGCCCAGCATGGGAAGCCCATGTGGGTTAACTGTATTTATCCCAAGTGGTATCAATGTGGGATCACCTTACATGGGTTCAACCTGGGCATGGATATATAGGACCCACTACATTTTTATGTGGGCTAACTGGGAATGGGACAGAAATGGGCAATATTATATGGGACCCATGTGGTTTTGGTATAATGGGCCCATTATGGGAAGCCCATGTGGGCTAACTGTATTTATCCCAAGTGGTATAAATGTGGGATCACCTTACATGGGTTCAACCTAGGCATGGGATATATATAGGGCCCAATACATATTTATTTGGGCTAACTGGGAATGGGACATAAATGTGCATCAGTTTATGGGACCCATGTGGTTTTGGTATGATGGGCCCAGCAGGGGAAGCCCATGTGGGCTAACTGTATTTATCCCAATTGGTATAAATGTGGGATCACCTTACATGGCTTCAACCTGGGCATGTATATATAGGCCCCAGTTCATTTGTATGTGGGCTAACTGGGAATGGGACAGAAATGGAAATCATTATAAGGGACCCATGTGGTTTTGGTATAATGGTCCCAGCATGGGAAGCCCTTATGGGTTAACTGTATTTACCCCAATTGGGATAAGTGTGGGCTGACCTTACATGGGTTGAACGTGGGCATAGATATATAGGCCCCAGTTCAATTGTATGTGGGCTAACTGGGAATGGGACATAAATGGGTATTATTATATGGGACCCATGTGGTTTTAGTATAATGGGCCCAGCATGGGAAGCCCATGTGGGCTAACTGTATTTACCCCAATTGGGATAAGTGTGGGATCACCTTACATGGGTTCAACCTGGGCATGGATATATAGGGCCCAATACATTTTTATGTGGGCTAACTGGGAATGGGACAGAAATGGGCAATATATATGGGACCCATGTGGTTTTGGTATAATGGGCCCAGCACGGGAAGCCCATGTGGGCTAACTGTATTTATCCCAGGTGGTATAAATGTGGGATCACCTTACATGGGTTCAACCTGGGCATGGATATATTGGGCCCAGTAGATTTTTATGTGGGCTAACTGGGAATGGGACAGAAATGGAAATCATTATATGGGACCCATGTGGTTTTGGTATAATGGTCCCAGCAGGGGAAGCCCTTATGGGTTAACTGTATTTACCCCAAGTGTCGTGACCTTAATGGCTTCAACCTGGGCATGTATATATAGGCTCCAGTTCATTTGTATGTGGGCTAACTGGGAATGGGACAGAAATGGGCAATTTTATATGGGACCCATGTGGTTTCGGTATAACGGGGCCAGCATGGTAAGCCCATGTGGGCTAACTGTATTTACCCCAATTGGGATAAGTGTGGGCTGACCTTACATGGGTTGAACGTGGGCATAGATATATAGGCCCCAGTTCAATTGTATGTGGGCTAACTGGGAATGGGACATAAATGGGCATTATTATATGGGACCCATGTGGTTTTAGTATAATGGGCCCAGCATGGGAAGCCCATGTGGGCTAACTGTATTTATCCCAAGTGGTATAAATGTGGGATCACCTTACATGGGTTCAACCTGGGCATGGATATATAGGGCCCAATACATTTTTATGTGGGCTAACTGGGAATGGGACAGAAATGGGCAATATTATATGGGACCCATGTGGTTTTGGTATAATGGGCCCAGCACGGGAAGCCCATGTGGGCTAACTATTTATCCCAGGTGGTATAAATGTGAGATCACCTTACATGGGTTCAACCTGGGCATGGATATATAGTGCCAGTACATTTTTATGTGGGCTAACTGGGAATGGGACAGAAATCAGCATCATTATATGGGACCCATGTGGTTTTAGTATAATGGTCACAGTATGGGAAGCCCATGTGTGCTAACTATATTTGCTGGTGAAGATGACTGCGTTTAGTTGGAAATCCTAACCCCAATTTGTCAGAATACAAATACCCATAATTCATAGGGAAAACGTAGGACAGACACGGATCTCATCATGAAGGACCCCACTCACCCAACACACACTTTTTGCCCCATTCCCCTCAGACAGAAGATTGAGTTGCATTAAGTGCAGAACCGTTAGGCTTAGGAATAGCTTCTACCCTGAGGCTGTTAAACACATTAACCCCAATTTGTCAAAATACAAATACCCATAATTCATAGGGAAAACGTATGACAGACACGAATCTCACAAAATGCGGTCAGGGGGTTATGGAGAACAAGATCTGTGAGTTTGGTGGTCCTATCACTGCGCTTAGTTGGAAATCCTAACCCCAATTTGTCAAAATACAAATACCCATAATTCATGGAGAAAACGTAGGACAGACACAAATCTCATAAAATGCAGTCAGTGGGTTATGGAGAAAGGGGGTTATGGAGAACAAGATCTGTGAGTTTGGTGGTCCTACCACTGCGTTTAGTTGGAAATCCTAACCCCAATTTGTCAAAAACACCATAATTCAAAAAAAAGTGTTGGGAAAGTGTTGAAAGTGCTGATCAGCTCTGCGAGGTGCTGGCCAATATCTTTAACACCTCATACCCTGTAGACAGTTCCCGTCTGCCTGAAGACCACACCACCATCATCCCAGTCCAAAAAAGCTCTACAGTGACTGGTCTGAATGACTATTGGCCGGTGGCCCTCACCCGATAGTCGCTAAATGCTTCGAAATACTGGTCATGACCCACATCAAATCAACCATCAACATTGTTACGGCCCCCCCTTTGTGAGGAGAAGGGGAGTAACATGACAACCACAAAAATTCAGGAGTCCAAGTGAATGTTATAAAACAAGGGATTTATTTTATAGCCAACACAAAAAATCCCTGGAGTCTCATACAAACTGTGGGGGAGAAAGGGACAGTTAGGTGGTGCCAAATCAGAGAAAACAATAAAACAAAACAGGGCCTAACTATAATCTAAGCTACATAAAATAAATAGAAAAGAAAAACCTAATCCTAACCTTATCTAACAACAGTTTCACCAAAACTTACATGGGTGGCACCCACTTACTTACCTGGTGTATTTAACAGAAAATCACCTACGTGATGGAAATGTACAGGGTACCCCAAACTTACCTAGTCCTCTAACTCCCACCACAAACCTTTACACAGAGCACCAACAATGAGACATGCATCAGCTAGGCCAGCCAGGTGGAGAGACTGCCTGCTGTTCCTCAGGTGGAGACTTCCTCTGTTACTCAGCTGGAGACTGCTGGAGACTTCCTCTGTTCCTCAGGTGGACTGCTTATACAAGGCCTCCTTGTATGCTGATTGGCCCATGTGTGGAGAGGATCTAATCAAAGGAGATTGACACCAGCTTCCTTACTCTCTGTGAAGAGACAAACACAAGGGCAGGAGAAAGAAAAACACATACAGCCTGGCAGGCATGTAACACCTCCTCCCTCAAAAGTCAAAACAAAATGTTCAAAGTTAAACACAAGCCTAAAGTGCACGTGACAAAGTTTATGGCAGATCTTGAAGTTATACTCCTGAATGACTAATTAAAACATACACAAGGCCACTGGCCGTAACAAACATCAACGAGGACCCTCACCAGTATGCATACTGTGAGAACCAATCAACAGAGGATGCCATCTCCTCTGTGGTCCACACTGCTCTCACCCACCTGGAACAGAAGGACTCATACGCCCGTATGCTCTTTGTGGACTTCACATAACGTTCACTTCAACTCAGTGAAATCTTCTGAAAGACACTTTCTTTAGACATTCTAACAGTGGTATTTTTTCTTAAATATTGGGTTCATCTTCTCAGGTGTCAGACACTGTTAAGATATATTCATAAAAACATACAAATCAATAAAATGAACATTTATATTTCTACTTTAAAACATTATACCATACCACATCATAACGTTTTTATTTATAAAGCACTTTAAACAGCGACAGGGCCAGACCAAAGTGCTGTACAAACAAATAAACAACAGGCAACACACACAATGAAGTATAAAAAAAGTCATAAAAACATTGCAGATCATAAATAAAACGACCAAACACAAATCAGCTGGTGTTGAAAACAACAGCGTAGTAATGGGTCTTTAAATGAGATTTGAACACAGAGAGGGAGAGGGCCTGTCTGACAAGCAGCAGTAACTTGTTCCAGAGCCTTGGGCCTGCTACAGAGAACACCCTGTCACCTCTGAGTTTAAGACGAGCCCCTGGAACCCTTAAAAGTACCCGGTCCTCTGACCTCAAAGCACGTGGTGGGACATAAGGGTTTATCAAATCCGAGATATAGGCGGGGGTGAATTATGTCTATAACTGTGTCCTTTCTGATGATGTAAAAATGACCCAGAAGGTTAGGAGTCATGATTCAATCAGTAACCCAAGTCTGGAAGTTGATTCAATGACAATATAGTTTTCAATATTTGGTGAGTAAGTTACATTGTTTTGTCGCACAGCTTCATTTAATGTTGCCATTTTAAAGTTTACAAATCTTGTCTTTTTAATTGTGGTGAAAACAACAATAATGTGTCAATAAACAATGTGCAAATATTCATTACTGTCTGAGTTTTAGTTATAAAAATGTTGTTTCAAAACTCAGTAGAACGTTACATTTTGTTGACATTTGTTTGATTTGACTTCAGTCACTAGTTGCAGCTCTAATGTTACTAAAAGACAAAAAAGAGACAAGCAGAAGAACATGGACACTAGAGCCCGACCATATGTACATTTTGACTATCACTGATACAGACTGACAGGAAGTCAACATGAAAACAAAAGACAAATGGTACAAGCCCCAAATTATAATAGAAAATAATGATGTTACCGTCCTCTGGGACATGCCTGTCCAAACAGAGTGGGACATTGTCCTCTGGGACATAACTGTCCAAACAGAGATGGGTAGGTTGCACTTAGGTTCACCAATAGAGCTCTAATCAAAGAACTGAATGACTGAATTTTTTTTTTTTACATTTTTTATTTAGAAAGACAGATTTCCTTCACAATCATTAATTACAGCTTTACTCATTTACGGTTGTACATGAGGACAGAAGTGGAAAGGCCAAATGTTTTCATCTATGCTGTCTTTCTGGTATTTTCTTTTTCGGACTACTAATTTTAGTTACGAACAAAAACAAAAATTAACATATTTGAACCAAAACGGGGAATGCACCATTTGAACAATAAAACTCACAAGAACATCAAGGGGCAGGACACATAATTTACAAATACAATCAAATGAAGTCAGATCTAATTGGTTTTACATACTCAGTCCATTTGGTCCAGATCTTATAAAATTTGTCTTTTTCAACTTGTAGGAAAAAATAAATATTTTCCATAACATAAATCTGGTAAACTACATACGTCCATTCATCAATGGTGGGTGGGTCCGGTTTTAGCCATTTCCTTGTGATGGCTTTCTTACTGGCTGCCAGTAATATAGCCAGCAGTTTTTTGTCTTTATTGATCCATGTCTCCAACCGTAGATTGCCCAAGTATAACGTTTCACATTTGAATGGAATGTTTACATTGAATATATTTTCAATATGTTTGTGGAACTCTTCCCAGTATGCTCTTATTACCTGGCAGTCCCAGAAAACATGGAAGTGATTAGCTCCCCTAAATCCACAAAGTCTCCAGCAGGCGTCTCCATTTCCCTGATATCGTCTCTGAATGGGTGTAACAAAAAATCGTGCAATGTTTTTCCAACAGAATTCTCGCCATGTGTTTGATCTGGTTGAGACCCACTGTAGTTGACATATTTCCTCCCAGCTTTCTTCTGAGATTACCTTTATTTCTTTTTCCCATTTCCTCTTTCTGTAATCTGTATTTTCATGTTTAGATAGTTATATGGCTTTATATAATTTGGAGATAATTCTGCTGTCTGATCTGGGCTTAATTAGTGACATAAATACTCCCATGAAACTTGAATCGTTTTGTTTCAACTCCTTGAAATTTCTATTAAAATAATTTCTCACCTGCAGGTACCTAAAAAGTCCTGTTTTTCCAGACCATGGTCCTTCTGTAAGGCTTCAAAACTCTGGAAAATCCCTTTGTGGACAAATGAATAATAGGTTGTTAATCCTTTTGTAATCCATGATTTGAAGCTGTTATCATTTCTGTTTGGTACAAAGTCTGAGTCGTAGGCACACCACCTCATCATTTTAGATGTGTCTCCTACTTTACATATTTTTGTCAATCCCTGCCAGCGTTTGAGAAAGCTACCTGTTATGGAGTCTTCTGGGATCTGCTGTTCTTCCTGTAATTTATAATCACTAAGTAGAGCTGTTATTGGGATTCCGTTTATCGTTGTTCCTTCAATTTCCTTCCATGCTGCGGTGTATGATGTTGAACACAAGCACATTAAGGTCTCAGCTGGGCTGCATGGTAGTACTCCTGTAAACAGGGGAGGCCCATTCCGCCCTTTTCTTTTTTTAATTGCAGGGTTCTAAACTTAATTCTAGCCTTCTTACCCTGCCACAGATACCTTGCTATTAATATATCCCACTCTAAGAACTGTTGAAGTGGGATTCTGACTGGTAGACACTGAAATAAGTAAAGCAATTGTGGAAGAATATTCATCCTTATTGATTCTATCCGAGCGCTTAAACTTAAAAAGGGTATAACATTCCATCTATGTAAATCTGACTTTATTTTCTGATTTATTGGGCCATAATTTATATCAAACAGTTTTGAGAAGTCCCTAGGTAATGAAACACCCAGGTATTTGATTGACTCAGTCTCCCAATTCCAGTTGTACGCATTTCTAATTGAAGATGGTGGGTTATAATTAAATGTTAATACAGTACTTGAGTTTTATTTATATTAATTTTGTAACCCGAGATTAAACTAAACTCTTTTAGCAACTTCATCAATTTTGGGATTGTCTGTGTGGGTTGTGTTATACTTAACAATAAATTGTCAGCAAACAAGGATAATTTCTGCTCCCCATATGTCATTGTATTCCCTTTTATATCTGACGTCTGTCTGATCAGTTGGCTCATGGGTTCAATAAACAAGACGAAGAGAAGCGGCGACGCACAACACTCCTGTCTCGTTCCTCTTTCCAGAGTGAATGAACTAGTCAAATCTCCATTGACTTTAATTCTAGCCGCTGGTTCAGTATACAACGATTTAAATGTGTCAATTATTGTGTCATGAAATCCAAATTTTAAAAGCACTTGATATAAAAAGGACCACCCACTGAATCAAATGCTTTCTCAGCATCCAAACTTAATATCAGTGCCTCTAGTTTTTGCTGAGTGACTTCTCTCATAATGTGTAATGTTTTTCTAATGTTGTCTTGGGTCTGTCTTTGTCTGACAAAGCCAGTCTGGTCTTTGTGAATTAAAGCTGGTAAAATCACTTCTATTCTTTTGGATAATATGGAGGTAAAAAGTTTGTAATCATTGTTTAGAAGACTTACAGGACGATAACTCCTGCATTCCAATTTGTCTTTCCCTTCCTTCGGTATGACTGAAATCACTGCCTCTCACCATGAGGGGGGATGTTTTTGTTTTCTAAAATCCAGGTGAATGTTTTCTCCAATACAGGTGGTCCCCGACTTACGAGCGAGTTCCGTACTTATGAGTTGCTCGTAAACCGAAAATTCGTACCTCGGAACAGCCCGCAGTGGCTATCTCGTAAAACCGGAACTTTGCTCGCAAATAGAAAAAAGACGCTAGCGCTGCGGCGCACACCCGTTTATCAACATGAGACTGAACAAGCGTACATACTGATCCTTAAACATGCACAACACTTTATTTACAAGCAGTTAGCTAGCACATTACACCACACATTCATCTATAAACACATACCTGTACAGTTTTTTCTGTACAACAGTGCTTTTCTCCGCCTTTTGTTTTCACACGACAGACACGTCGTCTCTCGCCCCCCCCTCCGCGCGCTCTATGTGCAGTCAAAGTGCAGTGCAACTGTCTAGTCCAGACAGAAAGGACTGTTAGTATCCTAACTTCATACAGAAAAAGTTTTAATAACTTACCGAAAGCCGTCTGCTTGCGCCGCCTTCAGCTGCATCTGTTAGCATTAGCTCCCCCGAATCCGCAGCTCCGGGCAGTCCGGTTTATCTGCATCTCCAAAAATGCTGTCGGCTTTGTTATTCCAAGTTAGCTCGTTGTCCCCCGATGTCTTCGGCTTCCAGTCCGACATCGAGGCGAGCTCCAGGGACCTCTGATCGCACAAAGCCGGCTGTCGAAGCAACAGCTCTGGTGGGGTCCGGTTTAGCATGTTAGCTTAGCTCATACCATGAGCTGCTGGTCTCGCGCGGCGCTGTGGGAGCGCTCGGCGGAGCGATCGCGGCTGCTGCTCCAGTCCTGAGACATTCACAGAGTTCAGGGAGTGTTTCCAGTTAATTTATCCGTATGAGGCATGCTCTTATGGGAGAAACAGTCCTCCAAAAGCTGACTGCCGAGTGCCGACCGAGACTGGAACTAATGAATGTAAAATGGCGGCTCCGCCATTTTACATTCATTAGTTCCAGTCTCGGCAGTACCGAAATACCAGTTCATTCATTAGTTCCAGTCTCGGCAGTACAGGAAATACGAAATTATTTAAAAAAAATGATAATGATACTTTACGTATTTATAAAGCCATTTAAAACATTCACAGCTGCAACAAAGTGCTGTACACATGAAATTAAGAACATTTAAACCCCCAAAAAAATAATATATATATATATATTTTTTTTAATTTCATATTTTTATTAATTATGATAATCTCGTAAAGTCGAACGCTCGTAGGTCAGGGCGCTCGTAAGTCGGGGACCACCTGTATTGGAATTAGTTGGTCTTGCATAATTTTGTACCACTCTGTAGTGAATCCATCTGTCCCTGGAGATTTTCCCTTTTTAGTTCTCCTGATTGCTGCTTGAATTTCCTCTTTTCAAAATTTTTTTTATTTTTTTTTTTATATTTCAAAAAAGGCATACAGTACAGACAAGTAACTCAAAAATGCACAAAACATTAGACCAAACCTAACAAAAACACAAAAACAACTTAAACATTCAAGGTGACAAATATTATTTGATTACAGTGAGACAAAGTACTTTCAATTTGTTATCCCAGAGATAGATGGTAAGACTTAGTCAATGAGATTTATTCACTGTCCCCATGTTAAATATAAAGTGAAGCCCTCGTTCTCCTTAAGACTAGACATCCAGTTCTTAGTGATACAGTTTCATACATTTTTCAATCAAGTGAATACATTTGGACTTAATATAAAGATAACACTCACTGCCACTATAAGAATGAGAGCATAGACTAGATTAATTTTACCTTCAGTCATTCCTCGTAAGTATTCGTATTTTCCAAGAATAGCAAAAACTTATCCCATATTTTTTAAAACACATCATATTTACCCTTAATCATAAATGTAAGTTTCTCCAAGGTAAGAGAGCTTGATAATGTAGACATCCAAGTTTTTATTTGAGGCCCAACTATAGATTTCCAGGCTCTGGCGATTTTTGATCACTCTTACTTAATTGGATTTGAGTGGGGAAGATTCCTAGGATACACAACCTTGGACACGGATCAATTTTAGTACCGATAATGAGTGAAATTTTGTCCAAAACCTCCTTCCAGAATTTCTGAATCTCTGGACATTCCCAAAGACAATGAATCAAAGTGCATTTATCCCCACATTTGGCACATGTATCAGGATTGTTGAGATTAAATTTATTTAGTAGTGTTGGAGAAATATATGCTCTCATCAGCCATTTGTATTGGATTAATTTAAATTGGGTATTAATAGATTGCGTCTGTGCTTTCAAACAGGCCCTCTGCCATTCCTCTACTGATATATTACATTTCAAGTCCTCACACCATGCAATTCTTTTGTGTTCTGAGGAGGTCTGAGAGCTGTCCTTGATACTGTTATAAAAGCAGGATATTAGACCCTTCCTTAAATGACTATTTGTTGCTAGCTCTTCTATAGAAGTAAGAGTGGGTAATGCTATCGATTTTTGAGTATTCAAGATTAAATTTCTAGCTTGCATAAACTTAAAAAAAAGTTTATTTGGAATATTGAATTTCTGTTTCAAATCTTCAAAGCTGACCATAATCCCTTTATCAAATAAATCAGCGATTTTGCGTAAACCCTTGGAATGTTTTAAAACCCATATCTTTCCTACCTGGTTCAATAACATATTGCCCCAGATCGGAGAAAACTGGGATAATATCGGTGTTTCATTTTTGAATTTATGTATATCGTACCATACTCGGATAGTGTTTTTAACAAAAAGGTTTGAAGTGTTTTTTTTATTAAATCTTTGCATTTCCTTGAGTATAGATATGAATTTAGGGATAAGGTAGTGGTGTTTATATTTTCTATTTTTACCCACGGCAGGATAGTTGGTGAAAACCAACAAGATGCACTAGAAAGTTGGGAAGCCCAGTAATACCATCTAAAGTTTGGTACACTCAGTCCTCCTCTATCATATGGAAGATATAGTAATGATAAACGTACTCTAGCTCGTCTGTTATTCCAAATGAATTTATTGAAGATTTTTTGGATTTGATTAAAAAATCCATCGGGAGGATTAAGGGGGATAGCCTGAAAAAGATATAAAAATTTAGGAAGCACGTTCATTTTAAGAATGTTTATACGGCCAATCATAGATATAGGCAGGGTAGACCATCTGCCAAGTGATTCTCATATTGAGTTAGTCACCGGCGTGTAGTTTGCACCAACCAGATCGTCCATTTTTGGAGTAATTTTAATGCCTAAGTAGGTGAGGCTGTCTTTTGCCACCTGAAATGTGGTTAGAATTGGTGGAGTCTCTTTTTCAGCTTGATTTAAAAATAGGATGGCAGATTTGGATTCATTAATTTTATAACCGGAAATATAACCAAACTCATTGATAATCTTGAGTAGTTGGGGAATTGAGCAATTCAGCTTGGACAACATTAAAATAATGTTGTCGGCAAAGAGCCCAATTTTAGATTCAATACTTTTAATTTTGATACCGTGTATATTTTGATTATTCCTTATGGCAATAGCTAATGGCTCAATTGCCAGGATAAAGAGCAGTGGCAAGAGAGGACATCCTTGACGCGTGCCCCTAGCTAGATTAAATGGTTTGGATATTATATTATTAGTTATAACTGAGGCGTTGGGTTTATTATAAATTATTTTAATCCAATTTATGAAATAACTGCCCAAGCCAAATTGAGAAAGAACTCTATAGAGGTAATTATGTTCCACTCTGTCGAATGCTTTTTCCGTATCGAGTGAAAGTAAAGCTGTATCGGGATGTTCATATTTTTCATGAATTATATTTAGTATGCGACAAATACCGTGATGGGCTTGCCTCCCTTTAATAAAACCGTTCTGGTCAGGATTAGAAAGATATGGTAAAAATTTCTCAACCCTAATTGCTAATACTTTAGATGTTATTTTGGCATCAGAATTTAAAAGAGAGATTGGTCGGAAGGATTTGCATCTGGTGGGAGGTTTCTCGGGTTTAGGTAAGACTGTTATGATCGCGTTTCTCAAGGAGGGAGGTAATTCTTTAAAGTTGTAGCTTTCCACTATCATATTATAGAGGGGCTGTAGTAATTTGTTTTTAAATATTTTATACAAGTCCAAATGAATCCCATCTGGGCCGGGTGCTTTTCCTGATTTTAGTTTATCTATTGCGTTTGAGAGTTCCTCTATAGTTATTGGCCTATCCAGTTCTAATTTAGCTGTTTCACTAAGTGTGGGAGTGTTTATTGAATTAAGAAAGGAATCCAATGATTCCTGTGGTATGTGTCCTTTAGACGTATATCATTTTGAGTAATAATCTTTAAAAAGATCATTAATTTTTTGAGGATCGCTAGTATTATCATTTCCAATTGTAATTTCATTTATTTCCCTCTCATTCTGAGTAGCCTTAATGCGCCAGGCTAGAAGTTTTCCTGCCCTCTCTCCCTGATCGTAGTAGGATTGTTTCAATCTGAATATCTCTGATGTAGCTTTATAGGTAGATAAGTTTTACCATCTCCATGAGAGTTTTATTAACTTTGTTTTTTGTGTAGCTCATCATTTGACCTCGTATAAAAGCCTTGAATGCTTCCCATCTGATAGTTGCTGTTGTCTCAGATTTATTAAAGTCAAAGTAATCATCAATATTTTTTTCAATGTATTTCAAAAATGTAGGCATTTGTAACCAGTGGGATTTTAAACGCCAGATAAGATTACGTCTAATTGCAGTTAAGGGTGAAAATTTAAGCAGGCATAGTGAGTGGTCGGAGATTAATATGCTATTATATGCATAATCTTTAATTCTAGCAACTAAAGAATTTGAAAAAAAAAATCAATACGGCTGTAGCTATTATGGGTAGTTGAGTGGCATGAATATTCTTTCTTTGTTGGATTCTGCACTCTCCATATGTCTCTTAAGTTTAGTTCAGACATAAAATGTTGTATAAGATTGATTTTTCCCAAAAAGGCATCGATCTGGTTGTCGCTGTTTGTGGTTGTGAATATAGTGTTTTATAGTATTTTTGAAAGTAGTTTTTGATTTTCTCTGGATTAGTTTCTATTTCCTTTGTTACACTGTTTCTTATTTTATGTATAGTTCTGCAGGCTTGTTGTTTTCTTAACCTATATGATAAAAGTTTTAGGGATTTCCCCCCTGCCTCGAAATATTGTTGTTTTATAAACATAAGCTTTTTCTGGATTTCTTGAGTATTTATTTCTTCTATTTCTTTTTTTAGTTTTGTAATCTTATGTTTGGTTTCGTCATCTTTGGGATACTTTGCATGTTCTGTCTGTAATCTTTTCAAATTCTCTTCTAATTCCTGGAGTTTTTCCCCCCTAATTCTCTTCTCATATGAGGTTATGGATATAGTTTGACCCCTAATTACTGCTTTTAATGCATCCCAGACCGTTGAGGGGGTAACTTCCTCATTATCATTATTTTCTAAATATAACTTAATTTCATGTTTTAATTGTCTCTAATGGCCAAGTTGTTCAAAATGTTAGAACTCAATCTCCACAGAGTGGAGTTCCTCCTACTATCCAGACCGATTGAGATGTAGATGGGACTGTGATCTGAAAGAGTACTAGGTCCTATTTCACAACTGTCTACCCCAAAAACCTCTCCCTTGAACATAAAGAAGTAATCTATGTGGGAGTACAGTATTTTTCGGATTATAGGTCGCACCTTTTTATGTTTTTATCAAGGCCTGCAACCTATACACCAATGCAACCTATTTATGGATTTTTTCCCATATTTTTAGACCAATTTTTGACTCATTTATTAGCTTTTTTCACTTTGGCAGAAAATGGTGCAGTATCACTTTCGGCCGCTAGGGAGCAATGCAGTACCACTTCCAGAGGAGTACACCGACCCAAGAAGAAGAAGAAAATCATTTCTAGCTCATGTGTCCGAAAAAAGCTCCTCTGCTCGGACTGACTGTCGGCCTCCTGGTCTGGATGTAGCTTCTGATAGCTCTGTTTGTTTGCTGTGTAGTGGACCTACCCAGGGTCAAAACTGAAGTGTTTTGAACTGTTCCAGTGATGACCTTTGCTGACCTCTCAGTGAACAGACGTTTACTACAAATTATTCCATTAGTTGTAATCTGAGAACATAGTCACCAAAAGAGACTATTGGCTTCTTTAATTTTATTGTAATGTAATCAAAAGAATAACATTTTTTCATTATCATGATATGTGCTATTATGCTGTTATTCTTTAAATGTGAAGCATTACTGTGTTACTTGACCAAATGAAAGTGTCTAATAAGTGTAAAGTTGAATAATATGTCAAACTGACTTGCTCAGAAGTTGTTTTTGTTGAGTTCAGCTAAATCTCGAACTAAGCGTCAAGATGTCTCTTCACTTTCAGACACTTTCCCAAAACATTCCTCTGTTTATCTAAGCAGACTTGCTGTCAACCTTGAGTTTTCACTTCACCTTTTCCCTCCTCGCTCTTCCCTTCTGACCAATCAGAAGACTGTTTTCTGGTCTCAAGACTTTTAGAAAAAACGTTTGCTTCGGTGAACGTTCAGTTTGCCGAGGACCCTCAAGCCATGAGGTTTCCCCAAAGAGCTGAATGAACGCCAGTCACACGCTAAATGGTAAATGGAGCTTATTTATATAGTGCTTTCTAGCTCCCTGTGAGGAGCCCCAAAGCGCTTTACAATAACAACCATCCAAACATTAATACACGCATTCATACACCGGTAGCGGCAGACTGCCATGCAAGGCGCCTTTCCAGTCCTACCGGGAGCAACTCGGGGTTAAGTGTCTTGCCCAAGGACACAACGACACATGGTGTGGGGAACCGGGATTCGAACCTCCAACCTTCCGATCGGGGGACGACTGCCATTACCACTACGCCACGGCCGCTAAGGACACGTCATTCAGTTAAAGACTAATAACATGCTTGTTATCAGTCCACTTCGAACCGAGCACAAGCTCAGAACTTTGATTATTCCTTTCTGGAATAAGTTATCTCGAAGTTAACCAGGAGTTGACACATTTTCTGATGATCAACGCGGGCCCCAGGAGACGTTGAAAAGTAAACGAGAACCGGTTCGGACGTGCTAGACCTGCAACGATTCTGTACGCCTGAAAGGCTGGTGCCATCTCTTTACCAGACTAGTCGTCTTAAAGCAGGGGTGTCAAACTCATTTTGATCTGGGGGCCGCATACAGCTTAATCTGATCTCAAGGGGGCCAGACCAGTATACTCATTCCAAAAGTCCACTTTTTTTCTTTGTATTAGTGCAAAGAATAAATAAATTATAAAAATATTTACATTAAATTAATTGTCCTTTTACACTTTTACTCAGTTTAACATTTAAGTGCATTACACATTAAAAAACTGATCAGTGATTGCACGTTTTAAAACATTTAGTCAACTGTTTTGTTAAATACCCTGATGCATGCTCAATAATCCAGGTAGAAAAATCTAAAAAAGCTAAGTCTGGTCCTCTGGACATTAAAACAAAAAACACAGTTTTGTTAAAACACTTTCCTGCATGTTAAAAATGCATCAAACCCATCAAAATTTAGAAATGAATGAATTTTAAATCCATTTTCCACATCTAGGAAGCAATTGTGAACACATAAATTGAGCTTTGAGCGTAGCTGTTTTATTAATGTTCATTAGTGAGAACAGAAGCTCTGATGGTGAGTGGTGAGAGAAAAACTGCAAATTCTGTCTTGAGTTCGCCTTTGTAGCGGTGCCGACATGCGGCTTCGTGCACTCGGCCCATCTTTTAAGATGTGTGCGTAATTATTCTTCTAAAGACCTGAAATCGTTTCTCAAACTCCCTCAGCAACCCTGAAATCTTGTTTTTGTACGGTTTCACATCAGGAGGAACGCTTGCTGCACACATGAAGACAGGGAAAAAGAGCAGAGCCTCCGCTTGCTATCTGCTGCGTCTCCCATACTAAAACACAGCACCCCTGGGTCCTAGAGGCAGCCAGTTTGAGTAGGACAACATAGGAACTGACTAAAACACAGCGCCTCTATAGCGGACAACATAGGAACTGCATATTTTTAAGAAAATAGCGTTTATTCTTTTGATGAATCTGAATTATTTCATTCAGATTCATCAGCGGGCCGACTAAAAAACCCTGGCGGGCCGGATGCGGCCCACGGGCCGCTTGCTTGACACCCTTGTCTTAAAGGTAATGAATCAGCGTTTACAAACGTACCTGGGATTCAGCAGAATCTGATGGGAAGTGTCATTTTTGGTAACATACTCAAGACAAATAACTTCCTCTTAAATCATCTCTCCATCTCTTATCTTATTTCCTTTTCCCTATCTCCATTCTAAGCTGGTAACTATAATAAAGCTCCACTGACATCATCTTTTAACTTTCCATAAAATGGCACAACATATATATATATATTAAGATTGACCTCTGATCGTTTTTGCTAAAACAATGTTAAATTAATTAAAATTCCTCTCAAAAATAGTTTAAAATTAGCGCCTTTTTTTTACATGATAAATACTATTTTCCCGTCGCGCGATTATGACGTCAGACACAGACGAAGATGCAAACGCATCCGTCCGATTTAGCCATTTAAAACTTTATGTTTCAGAGAAGCCAAAGTTATTTCGAGTAAACAGCAGGTTATAATTTTTTTTCAGTTC
>JBBPBX010001962.1:3566-47787 GCA_038048925.1 Garcialebias charrua | reverse complement strand
GCAAGATTAAGATAAATGTATTATCTTACAAATCGCTCTACTCCTAGCCTTTTTGCTCGGCGAAACGCGTGAGTGGTCTCCATGCCTTGTCTGTACGTCCAATGTGTACCAGATTCACCTCCAACGGGTCAAAGGTCACCTTAAGGCCTAATCCCGCATATATCCCCAAGATCTTGACTTTAAACCCTAGAAGTCTAGAGTTTGATCTCTCCTCTTTTCCATCTGCTCCTGTTATGATAATAAGGAGCTCAGGAACAGGAAAGGTTGAGGGCTTTCTGCCCCGTGAGAGCTTTAAGCACTTACATGCAAGGAACAGCCGAATAAATAAAAAAAGGAAAACAAACAACAAATCAACTGTTTGTGTGCTTTGCAGCACCTGCTACCGGAAAGGCCCGATTAAAGCAGTGCCTCCCACATTGGGTGACTGTGGCCACTAAAGGGGCATACAGTAGCAAAGGTCAACAGGTGCCCTCTGGAGTACACGTTCACTCTACTCGGGGCTTGGCCACATCGTGGTCATTGTTCAAGTGTGTACCAGTTGCAGACATTTGTACCACTGCAAACTGGAGCTCAATAAACACTTTTGCAAAGCATTACAGTTTGGATGTTACTGCGTGTGATGTTGCTCAGGCTGTCCTTTCTAACACACAGTAGAAAGTAGCCTTGAGATGCCTGCTGATCAAGGGCAGACGTTCACACTAGCATGCATTTTACTGAGCATTTCAAGGGCGTGAATGAATTACGTTCCCATAGCATATGTTGCACCGAGAGACATGACTGAAAGGGAACTGAAAGTTATGCACCATAGCTCATGTTCCCTTAAGTAAGGGAACGAGGGCACAATTCCCATAGCATATGTTGCACCTCGTTCCCTTCCTTCAGAGAACATGAGTTATGGTGCATAACTTTCAGGTTTCTCTGTGGATAATTTTAGTTTTCTATCAAATTTATCACAAACAACCATTAAACTGGACAAAAATCTCACTAGATCCTGTTTGTACTAAATGAGGAAAACTTTTTTCTGTTGAAATTAGCATACAACAACACATATTTTATTTAAAAGTATAATTTGTCTCATATTTTAGAACTACTTTAAAATGCAGTATTTAAAGCTCCATCAACTGCACAACCGTACTGCCATGCTGATTATTTGAGGAGGGTAAAAAGAAACATGTTTTGGTGAATCTGATTCAGACAACAATAAAATCAGTAAGGAAGAACTTATCTAATGTAAAAAACAAACAAATTACATTGTAGATGGTTAGGAACTCTAGAAGGATATTTATTTTCCTTCAGGAGGACTCAAACACGAGTTTTTTAGTTAAATTAAAGAAATAATAATTTTAAAGGGTCTCAGAGGGATGGGGAAAGGATGATTGATAAAAAAACTACACATAGCAACCATTTTTGATGACTGTGATTTTATTGACAATTTTGTTACAATTAAAAATAATTTATTTTTACACATGAGAATAAGTTCCTTGTGAAAAACCATAGCATAGTTTAAATAGCAAAATGTTAGAATAAATAGATGAATAGATAATTCATAAAGCACTTTTCTGTCCAGATTCTATAAATCATT
This sequence comes from Garcialebias charrua, assembly GCA_038048925.1. NCBI lineage: Eukaryota > Metazoa > Chordata > Actinopteri > Cyprinodontiformes > Rivulidae > Garcialebias > Garcialebias charrua. The sequence continues at coordinate 46,205 of JBBPBX010001962.1, read as the reverse complement.
TTGCAATATTATCACTCACATGCTCACACAGCATAAAAATATATATTTGTACAGTTTTTGCTCTCATTCACCCACCACAAATACACAAATTAAAATATTACAGCCAACATTTCTTTTTTTTTTTTTACATTTTACTTGCTTGATAAACTAATGATAAAAATAACTATTTTATACATCAGAACATGTAAAAATACTGAAAATGTTTCATCTGCTACGTTTGCAAAACACATGCCATGAACATGAAACACAGACTGATTATTCAACAATAAGATCATTTTGACTTGAATCCTGTATTTACAATGATGTTTGTTGCTTTGTCCATGGTAACTTTTTGTGTTTGTTCATTGAAGTTGTGAGAGAAGAGCGCTGCAGTCGTCCAGTGTGTCCAGCTCGTCCACTGCTTCAATCAGACGTTCAACCTTCTCTGGTGGAAGCACCACGCCTGCATTGTTTCTGAACTTCTTCCTCAGGCTCTCATTGGTCAGTGGGTTGCGCCAGTGACCATAGAAGGTGTCACAGCGCCCCTTTAGAATGTCTCCTCCAGCTAGAGTGACCTGGACTTCACCGTACATACGGTTGAAGTTAGCAGGGTTGTCCTGAGGATGCTCCAGGCGGACGCGGCTCAGCAGGGCGTGCAGCTCGGGGCGCCTCATGGCAGCTGGGCTGAAGGACTGAACGGTCACCTCACCGTCCAGGAGAGCACTACAGGCGTTAAACTGGAAGGAGTGGCGTGCCTCGTGCTCCGACTCTGGAAAAGGCCTGTTGATGTATTTAGACAGAGGGACTCTGAGCAGGATGTCCTGGACCTGATCAGGGGAGACCTTTCCTGGATCTACTCCAACAAGAAGCTTGTGGACCGAGGCTGCAGCATCTGCCACCCAGTGCATCCCCAGATGGGCAGGGAAGCGCTTAAAACCCATGTCCTGCTCCTCTAGGAGGAACACATGACCATCATCACTGGTCAGTTTTAAAGCTTGTGGGACATAATCTTCATAAAATGCATTAAAGCCCGCCACTCCTGCTACAGCATCCAAGACCAGAGGACTGGCCTCTAGGCCTCGGGAGGCCAGCAGAGCAGCTTCCAGCCCCAAACGGGAAGCGTTGCCAATATGAAGGGGTTTGGACTGAGTGGCAGCGTTCGCCATCGGAGCTCCAGCTAGAGAAGCAGCTATAGCCAGGGCATGACTGCACTGAGACGGATCCAAGGACAAGAGGCGAGCACAAGCTGCTGCACTTCCCATAGGACCCACCACCGTGGGGGGGTGGAACCTGACCAAACAAACACAAAGACACTTCAATATTTACTGCACACACATCACAATATTGCTCTAAACTGTCATGTTATGAATGAAAAACTAGTTTTAAGATAGATTAAATAAAAGTTTTGAGGCTTGTTGTAGTATGACTCTCTGCAACTAATTCCCTAAAAAAAACAAAAAACAGTTTTACTCAATTATTAAAGTGCAATGCAGAAATCTGCAGATACTACTGGACATAAAAAAGACTGATCAAAAGACTCATGTTACAAATAATCCATCCATGGTTCAACTACATTTAGACTGAAATATAATGCTCCTCTTCTCCAAGACACTGACCTCTTGGGGATGTTGTGCGCCTCATTAGAGAATCTCAGTAGACGACCCTGGATCTCGATGCCGACATTGAAGGCCAGTAAGAAGTCCAGGCCACTTGGTTTACTGTTAGCTGGCATCATGTCACTGAGAGCTAACACGGCAGGAAGGACGGCTCCTGAAGGATGAGTGGCTGGGTGCCACGTGTCATCAAAGTCCATGGAATGTGTCTGCAGCAAAATAACAGATTTGACTTGAATGGTTTGAAATTAGACAAACATATTGGATTGATATGTATTTATTCACATTTTATTGATGTTATTTGTTAAACACAATTTAACCTGTATTTATTTATTATATTAAACATGTAAATCACACTGAGATCACAGATCTCTGATGCAAGGGAGGCCTGGGCCTGAAGGCAGCCTAACATGCATGTTATTGTTCTGTGGGAGAAAACTGATGCAAGCACAAGAAGATCATGCAAACTCCATCCAGAAAGACCCCAGGTCTAACCGGGGATTGATCCCAGGACCTACTTGCTGTGAGGCAACAGTGCTAACCACTGAGCTGTCATGCTGCCGTGTTAGCATTATTTAATGTCCTATTCTTGTTTAAAAAGGAAGGTAGTTTATTTGTGATATTGGGTAATTATTTAAATACTTACTGCTACTCCATTGACAAAAGCTGCCAGTGTTGGTGAGAGCCTGGTGTCTCTGTGTCCGTACACAGAGCTGATGTGATCAGGGCCATACATGAGCTGCAAATTAAAGATACAATAACTTAAAACTTAAAAAGCATGAGATTTTCAGGAAAAAAACAATTTATTACCACTATATCAGTTTATTGTTCTATGTATCGTCTTTAAAGACATCATTATTACATTTAATACACTGGGATTGTGGAAGAGGTATGTAAAGAAATGGAAATGTGGCTTGAGCCTGATTCAGTTCCTGATATGCAGTAAATCTGTACATGTCATATTGTCATTATACTGATGAATATCTCAAGAACAATTTAATTTGTGGCCTACACTATATGAACAAAGTCAGTTTGAACTATTTTCTGTTTTGGACTAAGCATAAGCATTATGAAGAAAACTGCTGCATTTGTTTTCTTGTTTTTTTACAATTTCCACTAAACAATGGTACTGTGTAATCTGATTTAGTTTTAAAACAGCCTAAGCTACATTAATATATTTGGTAAATGATAATATTTTTCACTGTCTCACCTGGCAGTACTGAAGCGCCAATTCAAACACTTCGGATGTGCTGCCAATCAAACCAACTCCAATGCTGTCTAACACCATCCTTTTACTGCGGTGGACAACGACAGAAGACAAGTGCTGGGGCTTCACCCCACTGATGAACTTCCCAAAGCTTGCAGTGACTGTGTCCTCCGGGGCTGGCTGCGTCAAGACTGCTAAATAAAAAGAGCAGAGGACAAATAATTGAGATGAGTTTTATCTGTAGTTTGACTGAGTAAAATGACAAAAGATGTGTTTAACAAAATGTATGAAGTAAAAAATATTTGATTTGGTGTGTAGCTTGGACAAAAAGTCAAATGTGTAATGTGTGTAACGTGTCTTTAAACAAGTTGACAAAACAAAGTCAAGCTGACCTGAAGGTGAGAGAGAGGAAAAATAATTTATAAGAACTTACCTTCTACAGCAGAATTGTGAATTCTCCTGACAGCCACGATTGATTTAAGGGATTTCTGTGGAGGAAATTATGATGAATTTATAATGTATGTAAAACATACATTTTGAAACATCCCAGTAAGGATCTGTTTTATGATTAAACATTTTGGAGACATTAGCCTGGACATTCAGGATAGTCTAGTTCTGCTCTGCATTTTCTGAACAGTCTTGGATCTGATTACAAATGTTTACAGAAAAATATCTATTTTGAAAAAATAGAATACATTTTTTCACATTTCAAGGGCAATCTTTGTCATAAGAACAAAAGCATAGCCATTCAATTATAAAGAAAATCTAAATTTGTCACCAGCACATAGTTAAACTTTTTGATATATTTCCAGGTTCTTTTTCTCCGTATTTTCCTCCAGCTGCTAAAACTTAAAATGACAAAGTAGAATGCAAAGTTTTCAATCTACGTTTTATTTAATTTTTATAACAGTCTAAAATCCCAGCCTTGACAAAGCATGGCATGTCTTGTAATAGTTTTGTTCTTTTGCGTGTTCACGGTGCACACAGGCTGCGAAACAATTTTTTTAATGCAGCTAATTTGACCAATTAAGTGTATTTATTAAGAAAACGTTAGACTGAGACACACATTTGCTATAATTTCTAGCCTTATTTCAAAGGACCACACCACTAACAGATTACTACAAAACTTTGCAAACTTCAAATGAAAATTAAACATTTCAGGGCTGGGCTTAGTCCAGAGTGTTTCAAACAGCTTAACAACACCTCTGGCTGTTTTTGTGACGTAAAAAGTCTGAGTGTCTCAGAGAACAATGACATTGTTGTAACAAAAGTCTGTGTACAGCTGAAGAGGGTGGAGAGGTTTTCCACTAACATGTGCTTCACCATGTTTAATAAAAGTTCAGTTTCTTTAAAAAAATAATAAGAAAAAAAACCTCTAAATGTACTTTTGTTTTATAATCAATTCAGAAAGTTGTTTAAAAACTAGAATTTAGGCCATGTAAGATAATTAGCAGGAAGTTCAATTTACAAACATAAGACAGAACAATGTATTTACATGTAAATAGAATGATTTTTACCTGGAGCTTAAACATGATGTCTTGTGTTCCTTCTCTTGCTTCTCTCTCTTCAGTGTCTCTCTTCTCTCTGTTGTCTCTCAGTGGAGTTTCTGAATGATGCTGCTTTGAGATCCAGAGGGTGAGGACCTTAAATAGCCCAGGTGATGTTACCTGGCCTGTCAGGAACAAGGAAGGAAGTGTTAAGAAACACATGTTTGAAATGTCCATGTTATTCATCATACAAACATCACAGTGATGTAATATGATCCGGTGATGCTGGTTAGTTCAGTTTTTAAATAACCTCCTCTTCTCTATATAACCAAGTCTTTTCTTCAGGGTAAACCAGCATCCTTCCTTTGAAGCAACTCAACATTTCATCTTTTGAGCATCTTCATCAAGTAAGTTTTTATTTTTTAATTGTTATATTTTAACACAGGTTAAAAAACGTTTTGCATTTGAGTCTACAAGAAAAAAATTACAAATGAAAATTAAACTTAAAGGTTCATACCTACACTGTAATTATCGGTATTTAAAAAATGTGTGAGACTTATAGGAAAGTCCTTTTTGTCATGTTTTGCATTTTTTTTAAATGCTCAGAAAATTAATGTTAATAATTTAAATTAAAATACGTTATTGATTTTTGTGACTGCTTGACCTGGGTTTTAAAATAATCAGTCAACTAACAACACCGAGGGACTGAGAGGAACGCAATTTCGGTCCTGTGTATGTCCTGTACAGTACATATTGCAGATCTGACAATAAAGTTGACTTTGACTTTGACTTTTGAACTTAAAGACAGTTGAATTAGTAAATTATTTGTATTTTCCTCTTGCAATAAATTTAATTTTCTCTCATGAAAAGAGGAAACTTTTTAGACTGGTAGAACTATTGGGTCGGAGATTTTATACTGAAATAACTTGAATTCCTCATCTTAAATAATGTTTTTTACTATTAAAACCTTTTCTAGGACTGCACACTTTCTTACATGTGTTGCAAGTTAAAATGTTCAATCAAACCACACATTTTTCACTTTAGTGTCAATTACTGAATTTAAATGTTATTCTGTTATTTTTTTAACATTTTTAATTACTTAATTCATTCATTCAACCTTTATTTAGTCAGGTTAATCCCATTAATGACTTTGTTGGTTACAACTGGCTTGATAAATAAAAGTCTGATTTATTTTATTTTATTTAACGTGAGCCCAACAGAGAAAAGCCAGTGATTTTTATATTCTCTACAATGTCTTTCATCAGAACTGTGAGAGCAGGCAATGCCCAAATAAGAGCATAAAGCAGAACTTCTATTATTAAGGTGAGAGCAAGCAATGCCCAAATAAGAGCATAAAGCAGAACTTCTATTATTAAATTGAGGGCAGGCAACGCCCAGAGAAGGGTATAAAAATATGAATTTTCCTCCTCCACGCCAGACAACGCAAACCAAGCCCACGGGGAGAACAACTCCACGGGGAGAACAACTCATCAGGTTGTATGGGTCTGTCTCCATTGAATGCGCATTCAATGTCTTTTCCTCTCTTTCTTACTTCTTTCTCCCTATCTCACTCTCTCATTCTCTGTCCACAATTTGTAATATAATGGCTTTTTGAAATAGAACAAATGTATTCTGTGACTTTTAACTTTATGATTAATTAAACTGGTTTGGAACTTTAAAGTGCGCGTCTGTGATTCAGTGTGTTTCCTTCTTTTATCCAAAGTGAAGCCAAACAACAAACTTGGGGCTTAACACCAACAAGAGGCGCTGTGTTTTAGTCAGTTGTTGTCCTACTCAAACCGGCTACCTCTAGGACCCAGGGGCGCTATATTTTAGTGCAGCAGATAGCAAACGGAGGCTCTGCTCATTTTCCCTGTCTTCATGTGCGCAGCAAGCGTTCATCCTAATGTGAAACAGCACAAAAACAAGATTTCAGGGTTGTGAGGGAGTTTGAGAAATGATTTCAGGTCTTTAGAGGAATAGAATATATCTTTATTGACAGGGCACATGATTAAAATCATGCACACAAGATGGGCCGAGTGCACGAAGCCACAGTCGTGTCAGCACCGCCACAAAGGCAAACTCGAGACAGAATTAGCAGTTTTTCTCTCACCATCAGAGCTTCTGATGTGCTGTTGACATGTTGAAATCATTTATTTGCAGTGTGATGTAGAATTGAAGGACAAATTTGCCTCTGTGGGCTTGGAAACATTTTACAAGTATCTCTTACTATCCTAAACTGACAGCACTGGCTGCAAAAATGTCCATGTTTGGGACTACCTACCTGTGAGCAAGTTTTCACTAACAAACATTAATAAAACAGCTACGTTCAAAGCTTAATTTATGGGTTCACAGTTGCTTCCTAGATGTGAAAAATGGATTTAAAATTCATTCATTTCTAAATTTTGATGCATTTTTAACATGCAGGAAAGGGTTTTAACAAAACTGTTTTTTTAATGTCCAGAGGCCCAGATTTAGCTTTTTTAGATTTTTCTACCTGGATTATTGAGCATGCATCAGGGTATTTAACAAAACAGTTTGTTGAATAAATGTTTTAAAACGTGCAATCACTGATCAGTTTTTTAATGTGTAATGCACTTAAATGTTAAACTGAGTAAAAGTGTAAAAGGACAATTAATTTAATGTTAATATTTTTATAATTTATTTATTCTTTGCACTAATAAAAAGAAAAAAATGACTTTTGGAATGAGTATTCTGGTCTGGCCCCCTTGAGATCAGATTAAGCTGTATGCGGCTCCCAGATCAAAATGAGTTTGACACCCCTGTATAGTTATATACCTGGAACAACAGGCCAAAATGAACGAGCCCATATTTTTACTTTGAATAAATGAGCCACTGAGCTTAACAATTTTAACTTGACAATTTAGGAGGGCATCCCGTGGTGCCGTTTAGACATAAATCTAACAAGAAGGCAGATCTTAGAAGGCTCAAGGAATTTGCTAATTATCATAGACTGTATACAGTACTAGCAAGGGGGTCTTAGAAAACCGTACTTGTATGTTCTGAAATAAAAGTAGGCTACAGTATATTTTGGTTTCAGGGTAAATTGATTATTTCACTTTTAGGTAAACTAATGTTTTGGATCTGTTGTGCAGATCAGATTGAAAGATGCCTCTGTCGAAGGATCAATAATAAAGCTTGTTAACAGAAAATTAATTTGATCCTGGTCTGTAAATGATTTTTTTTTAATAAAAATATATATATTTTTAAATAGCTTCATTGAACAGTGTTGGTGGAACGGCAAGAGTGAGTCTTATGAATCCCACCTCATCCTTTACAGAACACATAATGGTGAATATGCATTAAGATAGGCCTCTGTCAAAACACATGCAGCATCTGACTTTTGAATCTTAGCTACTATGGTTATTGATCAGATCGGATCAGAATTAATATGAAGGTGCGTCCAGAACTGGCTCACGGTGACTTCACTGAGAACAACAACAACATGGCTGGACTCATATGCAACCTTGCTCAAAGAACTTTTGAGGGGCTTACACAAGGAACGACTGAAAACAACAAAGGCACCAAAAGAACAAAAGACTGTCCACAGAAACTTTCAGCCGAGCAGAGACAAAGAATTTGTCAAAGAACTGTCAAACCATGGTCATCAGACACAAATGGCCAGAACATACGGTCCGGATTTGGGGGGATCCTGACGAGAATCAGAACCCAGTGAACGTCTCACGGGGGGCTGGAACAAAAGAAGGCTGAACACGTTCTCCAAACAGACAAGAGAACAAATTGTCCTGAAGTCACCCATACCAGCAAAGGCCGCACCCCATATTGATCTGTGAGGTTCTGTCATTGATCTTAGTATCCGGGATCAAAACTACAGTTGCTATGATAAATTTTAAATGTAACACATAGGCACATTTAGGGCCTGCTAGCGCGGGCCTCATGATTCTCAGTTATACTATGCTCAGGTGGATCTGACGACTTGCTTTTTCTGGTTCCTGTAACTCTGTGGTGAAGCTTAAGGAAAGCAAGGGAAATGATCCCAGCTCCTGACCCTAAAACGAGTTAACTTTTATATTTTTGTTTTTGCAGTTATCCTTGGCGGAGTGCAGAATCTGATGTGTCACAAGGGGTACATTTTGGTAAATGATTATAACTTTAAAGAAAATGTGATGATATCGTAGATTACAGTTAGCTATATGGTTGTGAAAACCGAATTAGAGGTGGCAATAGGCTGGGTGTTTAGGAAACATTTTTTCTGGGATCCTGACACTAGTGCTCAGGTTAAAGGATGGTAAATTTAGACACAATTTCCAATTTATTGACCAAATAACTTTGGCATAATTGAAACAAGGTGGAGTTTTGTTTCAAAAGGGGGTTAAGAGGTGGACGGTTGACAGATGTTCCTAAAAATAGAGAGGCTGAAATTGGTCTCTAGAAATAACTAATTAGAAATAACTAGATTGTAATCGTTTCCTAAAAACAACTAGGCCGGAAAATGTTCCTAGAAATAACATAATTAACTAAAAGATGGTAAATACATTTTAGTATACAAAGAATAATAAGGATAACTGATAAATTGGCGTTATAAACAAAGTTCACTTGCGTTGATATTGAGGCGGCATCAGTCTTGAACGTTTTATTTTCTTTAATCATGTCATGGAGGAAGGAGTATTGATGCAAGCATATTTCAAATGAGCAATTAACAACACTGTTTTTTTTTCCTCTGTGAAATGTGTGTGAAGCAGGATGAGGGACGCCCCTTGGAAATGTTTCCTGGCCTGCAGGCTCAAACCACTCAAACCTGAAGTGGACCTGATCAGAGGGTGTTTAGAAATATGATGGTTCTGTAGATTTATAGCAATTGACTTGACTAGACGACATGTGACTTATTGACTCAGGAAGGTGTATAGAACCACAGGTGTACAATGTTTTGTGAATTATGCTCTGCCGCCGCTTGCTATGTTACTTTTTTGAATTATGCTCTGCCGCCGCTTGCTATGTTACTTTTATGTGTGTAATTTCTGCTATAAGCTGAGTGAAAAGGTACAGTATTTTTGTAAGTATGAACCGCCTCAAAACTACTCATAATTAACCCTAATGAAGATTAAGCCTCTTCCAAACCCAACTAACATGCATGATTCATTCTTTGTACTACTGATTTATAATTTATTGGGTGTTGTTTGCTGTGGCACATTCTGTTTATGATAGGTGGTTCCTGGAAATGCTCCAGCTGAGGGGGTTTTCTCAACGGAGTCCAGGGGAGGCAAGACCAGACAGCCCTGGTCAGTAAGGACCCGTGTGGGGTCGCTGAACGTACACCACAGGCAGTGCGTGTCAATGCCAGGGGATCCACACGGTTCAGTGTGCTCCAGCCCGTGAACCAGGAAGGAGCTAAAGGATTGGGCTGGACAACAAGAAGAGGTCGCATTCGAACTCTCATGCCTTGATAGACCCAAAGTAGTCGAGTAAAGTTGTGTGCGGGCCCAGAAAGACTCTGTTTTATGGGGCCACTCGATACTGGAATATCCACACATAGCACAGACACCTAGAAAGATAAAAACATTACATATTAGAGTCTCACATAACACGAAGAAAACTCGGGGACATAGGAGGACATTCCCGAGCAACGCCAGGGGAATACCCCTGAGTACGTGTGGCACATTCAAAAAGTATATTAATGTTCCTGTGATGGTGATATAAATCTTGTGTTCTTTCTCTATTTTTGTGTGTTCAAGGGAGACAACTGCCTTGCTGCTGGAGGAGGAACTTGGGAGACTTAAGGTTTATAAGTCTGCAATATCCTAAAGTGCTTACTATTATTATCGTTAGGGATCCCGAAGTAATGCGCCAACTGCTTTTGTTAAAAAACTATGACTGGGAGGATTTTGAAAAAACTGATTGAATATTGTGTATATATGCATTAAACTACATTATGTGTTGTGTGATTTTATTTTTTGAAGTGGACCTCAGAAATTGAGGTCCAAAGGGGGTTTGTTGTGAAAGTAAAACACATTTTTTGTGCTTAGGGTCTTTACCCCTCTTTAAACGCAACTCTGGCTACAGAAGACATGCAATGGTATTTCCTGTTTACAAGAAAGATGCTCTTTGGTAGTGGGAGAGGGAGAACAGTCTCTGAAACAAAACTTCTCTTATCAGTTTAAAGCAGGCTTAGTGCATGGTGGGGAGACCTGGTGCCTCTTTGTCAGTTTTACGACTTTGTAGAATATATGACGGGGGAGAAGTCTACTGAAAGCCACTCTCTGCATGTATGCTCAGAAAGTATCAGAATAGTTCTGATCTATGTGTGTAGTGTAGGATTTTTAATGTAATTTAATGTCTAGTTACACTAATTGGTCATTTAGTGGTTTACTAGTGTGTGTGTGTGTGTGTTTTATAAGTATTCAGCAATAATGTATATGTAGTCATCAATGTGCAGTGCCCTTCCCCCTCTCAAACCTACGAAGACCGGAGTAAGCTGAAACCCCCCTGAGGGGCTTTCTGGCAGTAAAGGAGGGCAACAGTCTTTAAAGCAGAAACTTCTCTTATTGGTTAAGGTAGGCAACGCCCTACAAAAGAATAAAAGCATGAGTTCTTTCCTCCTCCAGCAGGCAACGCAAGGAGCAGGCCATGGGGAAAAACAGCCCATCAGGTCGTATGCGGGGTCTCTCTTTGAAATGCGCATTTCAATGCTTTCTCTCTCTTTCTTCCTCTCTCTCTCTGTCTATTTATATGTGATTATATAAAATGGCTTTATAAGATAACAAATGTATTCTGTGACTTTTAACCTTATGATTAATTAAACTGGTTTGGAACTTTAAGTGAGCGTTTGTCGTGTATTCAGCGTACCTGCTTCTTTGATCCAAAGCGAACCAAACAACGAACTTGGGGCTTAACGCCAACAATAAGAATAGGATTTTTTAATCGAACACGTTAAGACAAAATGTTAATGGAACAACTTATGATCAAAATGAAGTTTTAACTTCATTATAGAGAATTTAAGCCTGTATTCACGAAAAAGAACTTGTTAACAATAAATACAGTTTAAAAAAAGAAAACTTTAAACCAAGAAAGTGACCATACAAATTAACAAATAAAATTTTACAGCATCGGTATACAAAATTATTGCATGAAATCGTTTAGTTTAGGTTACACAAAAACTAAAAATAGACAAACTTTTTAGAGACAAATTGTTAAAAGCTATAACATCTGAATCACATTTTACAGTTTGACCAAACTGTCATACATACAAAGTCTTGGGTTGAATAGATTAAAACATACACATTTTAACATATATTGTATAAGCATATCACATATTCAGTGTCAAAAATCAGATTTTGGATTCTAAATAAGTTAGACACCAGAGTGAAACAGTCAGGAACATTCTTTGTTTGTTACTGATGGCTGGATAAGATAAGTAAGGGTCTTATGGTTGACAGGAAGTCAGAAAACGGGGGGAAGCAGAAAGATAGAAGTAGGAGCCAAAATCATGGTCCACAGAGTGAGCTAAAATAAATTAGATAAAAACAATTGGTCAGTCATCAGGCCGATGGCCATGACATACAGCCAACTTTTTGAGGAGTTCTGAAGTTTAGTGGACTTGTGACATTTTAAGAGGAAGAGTTGTCATGTGAGACTTGCTTTTATGATTGATTTGTTATAAATATTCGACAAATACTTGGTGATGCATTGTAAAATTGTTGTACTCGAATTTGACTGTAAGTTGTTGGAAAAATGCCCGTAGGCTTAAGTGTGTTTGAGATAAATAAATAAATAATTGGGTAAGTTAAAGAGGACTGCTGTGCTGTGCAGGAATGCGGGATTGCAGTGAGACTTGTATGACATAGCATAGGGCGGACAGAAAAGTCATTGTTTACGACAGCAGTGGGACTCTGAGTGCTGATGACCAAAAATACTTTGTGGAGTTTGCAAATGTTTAAATGAGTAGAATGAGGATCTAGTGAAATGTGGAAAACATTCTAGAGGATTGATATATTTATATGATTGATGTTTAGAGTGGATTATGGAGAGGTTTAAAAAAGAGAAGTTAGGAATGACAGGTCAATGTGCACATTTTTGGGTAAACTATCAAAATAAATGAGTTGTTAAAAGGTATGTATTTGACGTAGTGCAGTGTATTTGTGTTGATTGTAGGTTTTGAAGGAGTTGTTCGTTTTGTTTTATTACTGACAAATTATAGTTGATTGAACTAGGTGTTTGAAGATGGGAGCAGATTTTTCTATCTGCCAATTTTAACTTTTACATTTTGTATGTTGCTATTTGTGAGAGAATGTTTTGTGTTGTGTTTTTGGTTAAAATAGAACTAACATAAAATGAACAAATTTTATAAATGAAACAAAATAAATCAACTTGTTTAGACCATATAAGAAAAATGTTTATGTTTAAGGAATATTTAATGGAACAATTAATGATAATTTCTACAAAAGAAAGATGTCGAACAAAAGAAAACATGAAAAGAAAAAGTAAATTGGTTTTAAGCTGATTTAGTAATTATAATTTAAATCTAAATTGTCTACCGGTAGCGATTGGGGTTTTCAGTGCACTGAAGAGAATTAATATTTCTCGCCCATCATAAACAGATAAACTTAGTTAATTGTTCCATACAACTAAAATAGTCTCTGCAGATGACAAAATGTTGCAACAAACTAAAATAACTCTATTAAATTGATGCATGGTTAAAAGAAATAATGTACAAACAGCATTGTTCATGTTGATTTTTCTAACTATTTTGTATTTTTCTACAGGAAAGGTCTACAGACAGATGACTTCCAGTGGACATTTCAACTTGTTTAAACTGTTTTTCCTCCTTACAGCTGTTATATACTACGTTGTTGTTCTGTGCATGAATGATGAATTATTGTGATATAACCAAACTATTTTTCCTACGCTTGCAAAAACTGTTGAGGTGAAAAGATAGGGTCAGTTAGGATTATTGTTTCAGCTCCTAAATACAGAAGAGGATCCATAAAGCTGATGTTCCTGAAATTTCTGCTCAGTAAGTATCAATCACACAAAGACTGTCATGATACGGTTCCGGTAGAGGACGCAGACCCAGAATGCAGGCGAACAGGACTCAGAGACACAGATGTAAAATAATAATCACTTTAATAAACAAAACAAAAAGACTGAACGGTGCAGTCACTTACAAAACGAGGAAAAACGAGTAGTGGCTCCACCAGACATCAGGGATATGGATTTGGTATTGATTTATGACCCGGCAAGGAACAGATGAATGAGAGGGCTTTTATATACTGAGGGATAGTGAGTAAACTCAGAGCACCTTGGCAGGCGGCAGGTGACAACAGGTGAAAGTGATTAGCTATGAGACAGGAACTGAGGAGTGAGCAAAAACAGAAAAAACATGACAGGCGCAGACAGTGGCGGATCTACCATTCAGGCGAAGGAGGCCGTGGCCTGGGGCCGCCAATCAGCAGGGGCCGCCAATGAGCAGGGGCCGCCAATAAGCAGGGACCCCAGCCATCACCTACATCCCTAACATTGCTCCTGCTTGTTAATGTACGTTTAACATAAAAATAATTATAGTTACGATGAAAACTATCTTTAAAAACGCAACAGAAAAAACGGTTGAGTTCAGTTCCCCCCTACTAAAATGGACTATTCCGTCATGCGTCATGACGTCACCCACTAATCCAGGAAGTGCTGTATGCTCGCTGCTGTTTACTGAGAAGGAAGCGGGAGACAGGAGACAGAAAGCGGAGCTGAAAAACGTAAAAAGCGTCAAAAAACAATAACGTATGTTTCTTCACTACCGAAAGTGACAACCTTTTTAATGGGTCGAATTCTAAAACTTCATCAACTGTTAATGACGGTCACGAGCGGCAGCGGCCCATTTAAAAGTGTGGCGGAACCGCCGCAGGACATCAGGATCCAGCCAGGAGGAAGTGGCGCTGAGGCAGTGACTCAAGAAGATGAAGATAAAGTATTTACAGCAAGATGAGGTACGAGTTTTAGAAATTATTTTGTAGGTTGGGTAAAAGAAATCCTAACAGTAATCAGCTGAGACAACCACTATTTTCACGTTTTCTTTCTGTATCAAAATATTAAAAGATATTCGACCTAAATCTTCTGACTTAAATAGGAGAGAGGGGATTATATATTTTACCTACTTTAGTTCTCTGCCCTGCTTGCTTAGTATACAGTATTATTAAATTATTCGGACTTTACATTGAATAGAATAGATCTAAAATATTCCACAGTTATCTATAAAAAAAATGCTCAACCATTTTACAAAATATTTGACTGTTAAAACTTCATCAGACTATCATTGTTTTGTTATTTGGTCCATAGTCCCTCCATTAAATACATTATAAAGCACAACTTATAGCTTTCAGAGTAATGCAAAAATGTGTTTTTTAATAATGACTGGTTTGCTTTGGACAGAAATGCCACTGTTAGTTTAAAACAACAGAATCAAAAGGCTAGGATTGCTAAATTAAAATGTTATCTAAAATGTAAAAATTGATATAAATGAAAAGTGACATTCCCTGATGCATGCTCAATAATCCAGGTGGAAAAATCTGTGACATTATTTGAGTCATTTAGTTTACAGTACGTCTTACAGTCTGTGTAAGTTTTAAGGTTTAAAAAGAAGTCAAAACTTTCAGTCTTAATTATGGAAACTTGGATAAATGAGAGCCTTCACATGTGTTAAATGTAATAATGTCTTATTTTTTCTTTTATTTCCTCCAACACTAACATTTGTTGTTTTTTCAGATGCAGTCTTTAAACATGCATCATTAAAGACCAGAAACAAGACAGAAGACAACTTTCATAGAAGTCCAGCTGAATAATCAAGGTAATTCATGATCACTTAATGCTGTAAAAAGTGTCTCATGCCTGGACATCTTGCTGTTCATATCGAGCCAGTGTGTGAATTCATCTCAAAATACCACATCTCAACTACACACACTCACTTTTTCACATTGATCTAACAACTGTTCCCTGTTACAGAATATGTAATATAACGTTAAAAGAATTAAAGTTGTGAAAATCTTATAATTTAGGAAAATATATTTCTACTGTATTGCTCACATCTACCCTCTCTATTTGTTTGTGTTTATTTAGTGTTGTTGAATTTTGGTGTAAGACTTGATTTAGAGCCTTTTATTGCAATAATAAAACATCCATCCATTTTCTTCCTCTTATCCGGGGTCGGGTCGCGGGGGGTAGCAGCCTAAGTAGGGAGGCCCAGACTTCCCTCTCCCCAGCCACTTGGAGCAGCTCCTCTGGGGGAATCCCAAGGCGTTCCCAGGCCAGCCGAGAAACATAGTCCCTCCAGGAGGCATCCTAACCAGATGCCCGAGCCACCTCAACTGGCTCCTCTCGATGTGGAGAAGCAGCGGCTCTACTCCGAGTCCCTCCCGGATGACTGAGCTTCTCACCCTATCTCTAAGGGAGAGTCCAGCCACCCTGCGGAAAAAACTCATTTCAGCCGCTTGTATCCGAGATCTCGTTCTTTCGGTCACAACCCAAAGCTCATGACCATAGATGAGGGTGGGAACGTAGATCGATCGGTAAATTGAGAGCTTTGCCTTTTGACTCAGCTCCCTCTTCACCACGACAGACCGGTACAGGGCCCCTTTACAAAGGTTTGCCTGGGGCCCCCAAATGTCTAAGTCCGCCACTGGGCGCAGAGCCTGACAGGTGCAGAGCATGACAGAACCCCCCTCAAGGGTGGCACCCGACACCCCCAAGAAGGACCCCCCAAAAGAACAAGGGCGGGCGGAAGGAGGCAACTGGCAGGACGGCGGGCCAACACCAGCCAGATCCGGGGGGCGCCCAGGAGGACGCCCATCACCACCAGCCAGATCCGGGGGGCGCCCAGGAGGACGCCCATCACCATCAGCCAGATCCGGGGGTTGACCAGGAGGCCGCCCATCGCCATCAGCTAGTTCAGGAGGACGTCCAGGAGGTCGTCCATCGAGCGGCGATGCGTTAGGCGGGCGACCGGAGTAACGCCCAGCAACGGCCGGAACACCTTCGTCGGCCGGAACACCTTCGTCGGCCGGAACACCTTCGTCGGCCGGAACACCTTCGTCGGCCGGAACACCTTCGTCGGCCGGAACACCTTCGTCGGCCGGAACACCTTCGTCGGCCGGAACACCTTCGTCGGCCGGAACACCTTCGTCGGCCGGAACACCTTCGTCGGCCGGAACACCTTCGTCGGCCGGAACACCATCGTCGGCCGGAACACCTTCGTCGGCCGGAACCAAGATCCCGACAGTAGGGACTTGGTCGGCCGGTCCCGAGTCGTCGATGGCAGAACCACGATAGTCGTTGACCACTGAGACGACCCCAAGCGTAGGGATGTCGAGCGGCGAGACGTCGTCTGCATTGTCGGGACCCCCGTCATCGAGATCCTCGTCGTGGGGACCCTCGTGGACGTCGAACGGCGAGACGTCCGCTTCGTTGAGACCCTCATCATCAGGACCCCTGTCGTCGGGACCCCCGTCGTCGGGACCCCCGTCGTCGGGACCCTTGTCGAGCGACGAGACGTCTTCAGGACCCTCGTCGTCAGGATCCTCGAGACCCTCGTCTTTGTGAGGACCCTCGTCGAGCGGCGAGACGTCTTCAGGACCCTCGTCGTCAGGACCCTCGTCGTCAGGATCCTCGAGACCCTCGTCTTTGTGAGGACCCTCGTCGAGCGGCGAGACGTCTTCAGGACCCTCGTCGTCAGGATCCTCGAGACCCTCGTCTTTGTGAGGACCCTCGTCGAGCGGCGAGACGTCTTCAGGACCCTCGTCGTCAGGATCCTTGAGACCCTCGTCGTGGGGACCCTCTGAGACGTCGTGGGGGACCTCGTCGTGGGGACCCTCTGAGACGTCGTGGGGGACCTCGTCTTTGTGAGGACCCTCGTCGAGCGGTGAGACGTCTTCAGGACCCTCGTCGTCAGGATCCTCGAGACCCTCGTCTTTGTGAGGACCCTCGTCGAGCGGCGAGACGTCTTCAGGACCCTCGTCGTCAGGATCCTTGAGACCCTCGTCGTGGGGACCCTCTGAGACGTCGTGGGGGACCTCGTCGTGGGGACCCTCTGAGACATCGTGAGGACCCTCTGCTGAGACGAAGACCCCCGGTGAAGTGAGGCCTCCAGATGGATGAGTGAGGACCTCAGGACCTAGGACCACCTCTGGACCAGTATCTGTGGAGACAAAGAGAAACACTGCATCCGATGGACCGGGTGCAAGACCCAGCCTTGGTGCAGGAGCCAGTTTCGATGCAGGAACCAGTCTGGGTGCTGGACCAGTCTGGGTGCTGGGACCGGAACCAGTCTGGGTGCTGGGACCGGAACCAGTCTGGGTGCTGGGACCGGAACCAGTCTGGGTGCTGGGACCAGTCTAGGTGTTGGCACCGGAGGGACCAGTCTAGGTGGTGCAGGCATGGAAACCAGTCCAGGAGGTGCTGCTGGACCTGAGCTGGGAGGTGCATCAGGCTGAGAAGCTGCTACTGGGCTCAGATATTCAGCTGTGGGTGGATGGGTGGGAGCTGCAGCTGTCTGTGAGTTCTGACGTTCAGCAGCTGTGGGACGTTCAGCTGCTGTGGGACGTTCAGCTGCTGTGGGACGGCTCAGAAGAGGACTTGATGAAGACGAGTTGTGATCAGCAGGAGGTGAGTTAGGAGGTGGACCAGGCTGAACGCGAGCGAGCAGTGAGCGTAACACACAGCTCTCCTCCCAAGCCTGCTCGAACAGTTGCCACGCCCCCAGCGAGTCGTCTTTGTTATCAGCTCCAGTATATGAGGAAATGATTCCTTCGGCGGCGATTAATTTTTCCCACAAAACACTGGAGCTGCAGACTTCCAGGCTCCCAGCAACAGGAGCGCATGGGCGCGAAGCCTCCTCCTTCTGCCCCAGTCTCGCCTAAGTCCTGTCAGAACCGTTGTCAGTGCATGGGCTGACACATGCCCCCCCAAGAAAATTTCCCCGGCTTTTCTGACAGCCGGCGTGGAGAGTTTGACGGTGGGCGGGGCTGGAACCCGGAAATGTCCACACGTTCAGACCAGCGGTGACATGGACTGAGAGCCGGTAACGGATCCATCCAAAACCCATAAGGGTCCAAGTCCTCGTCCGAGTCGGACCACATGGAACTGAGTGTTGGAACAACAAAGGGGGAGGACGGCCAAAGAGTTGCGCGGCCGCATCCGAGCTTCCTCCGCTCTTCCTCCTCGACCAGAAGCGGGGATGAGAGAATCTCCGTGTCCGAGCTGTAGTCCCCCCAGCCTGTCTCTGCACGAACCCCGTACATGTGAATCACGGTCGGCCCGTCCTGTCCTGGGGCCGCGTCCGTCAGACGCTGAGCCGGTTTGCTGTTTCGCCTGCGGGTCCTGCGATTTCGTGATGGCCGGGTCATACTGTCACGATACGGTTCCGGTGGAGGACGCAGACCCAGAATGCAGGCGAACAGGACTCAGAGACACAGATGTAAAATAATAATCACTTTAATAAACAAAACAAAAAGACTGAACGGTGCAGTCACTTACAAAACGAGGAAAAACGAGTAGTGGCTCCACCAGACATCAGGGATATGGATTTGGTATTGATTTATGACCCGGCAAGGAACAGATGAATGAGAGGGCTTTTATATACTGAGGGATAGTGAGTAAACTCAGAGCACCTTGGCAGGCGGCAGGTGACAACAGGTGAAAGTGATTAGCTATGAGACAGGAACTGAGGAGTGAGCAAAAACAGAAAAAACATGACAAGCGCAGAGCCTGACAGGCGCAGAGCATGACAAAGACACAACAATACTCTGAATACGATAGTAGTATCAAATAAACTAAAAGTGTTTAGTGTTTCTTAAGGCATACAATGTGGTAGAAAAACGCTAATGGTAAAACAATGATTAATTAATTGATTAATTAATTAATTGATTGATTGGTTAATTAGTAATTAATTAATAGGAGGAATGTACAGTATTTTGTTGTATTGTTTTTTCCCCATCTATATTTCTCAGCAGGAACTGAGTGTAAGACATGTAAGACTGACCAAAGCTTCCTACCGGAAGCAAAGAAGTGTTTGATGGACAAAGCGGGGAATACGTAAACGGTTGATTCAATTGCATGACTTCAGATAAGCATGGAACCTTACAGTTATCAGTACCAATAATAATCTAACAAACAAGAAATACAGATGAACTGCATGAAAGTGCATGGATGCACAACACCACAATAATAAAAGAAATTATAAAAGGGAGGTGGATCACAATCAGAACATTGAGTAGTTTCCGCTTTATTTACAAAATTTTAACACAACAGCTTTGATATTAAGCAATTAACATCTTTTGCAAAGCTCTTTTCATGAACCAGAATGTTATGAAAAGAAAGGAGAAGGGAAGCTTGTTTTCATTACAGATGATGAGAAAGGAGATGAGTGGAGACGATGTGGATAACGAGGTCTTCCTGAACGAAATCGACATGACGCGAGGTGTGAGGGCTCACTCTGGAAGGTCCATGGCCAGTTGGTGGCCAGCTAAACCTGCTGCAGAGTCGAGATTGAGAGAGGATCCACATGATTCAAGCAGAAGTTCAACATGAGAGGATCGACATGGTTCACGCAGAAATCCAGGAAGAAGGAAGCTGTACCTGGTGTAACCGCAGTCATTGCACCAGAGTTCCAGACAACAAGGGCAGTGTTGTACAGAAAATAAACCTTGACAATGACACCAAGAGCAGAAAACTAGTCTGATAAGTGTTTTGTTCTGGATAATTCTAGGGGCATCCATGATGACATGAACCCAAACTGGAGGAGGTGAAGACACCAGTAAAGAAAACATGACCAAGTCCGTGCAGACCAGTCACCAGTGTTTGCCAAGGCTGTAGCCGGAACCAGGACAAAATTGTTCATCATAAGTTGAGTATGATACAACAAAAACACCTTACCACGATTCTGGCATCCTTGCCAGCATTAAAAATACACGTAATACACATATTCAATGATTGTAATCCCATTGTAACTTATAATTTTATAACTTTTCATCAAAACACACGAGTATGTTTTGGATCAAAATGTATATTTGTGTACAACAGGTCAACACAAAGGGATTTCGTATGAGACTAAAGCATGGATAGAATCTATCCGTCCATAGATAACAGTAAACAAAAATGTTAAATGGATTAATTATAATTATTATAACCAACAGTGAATTTCAAGTAAACCACAGAAGTTTTTGAAATAAATAAATGAAATAAAATAAATGAAATAAATAAATGTTTTGCTAGTTTTTTGATACTTTGTTAAAAAAAAAAACTAAAAAAAACTTTCTTTTGTTTTTTTCTCTCTTTTGTTTTCTATTGTTTATTGTTTGTTTGTTTATTGTTTATTGTTTAAGGAAATTCTACCACTGCTGTTCATTGTTCTTTAGTTTTAGCAGGTCGCTTTCGTAAATGAGCCCATGAGGTTCAAAAAATTTACCTGACTAAATAAAGGTTGAATGAATGAAAAAAATAAAGATTTTAAAGTAATGCTTAATAAAAATGCTGGTAAGGATGACTGGTCGTGGAATGGTTTTAATCTAAATTTAGGTGAAGGGTTATTTTTGATATTAAAGATAGGAATTAGTACAATCTTAGTGCTAATTATAATTTCCTTTTTGACATGTTGTGTCCTGCCGGCTGGGAGGCATTGGTGGACTCATAAGATGATGAAATGAAATGGACCTGACTACAGCAAACAATTCGTCCAGCTTCAGATGGCCTCAGAGGACATGTCTCCCCGCATCCCACTGAACTGACTGATGCTAGAAGGCCAATGGAGGCAGAGGGGGCTTAGTGGCCACTGGAGATCTGGTACAAAGTGGAAAGTGACGTGTTCCGTAAAGGAAAGCCCTCCTCCAGGACTTTGTCTTGCCCCAACGAACACTATTTTGTTTTAAATGTTGCAATAAAAGAAGAAATTCATTGAACTGAACTGAACTTGGTTTAAGACATTACAGTATATTGTTTTATTCCTACCTTTTTCTTCTTTTCGAATATATTCATATACAATAGACATCATCGTGGACTTTTGATGCAGGACTTTTATATTCAATCAACGGCCGAAGCATTTAATCCATTGTTTTAAGTTTTTGCACCATGAAGCATTTATCGGTGTTTAATCCATCCATCCATCCATCCATCTTCTTCCGCTTATTCGGGGTCGGGTCGCGGGGGTAGCAGCCTAAGTAGGGAGGCCCAGACTTCCCTCTCCCCAGCCACTTGGAGCAGTTCCTCCGGGGGAATCCCAAGGCGTTCCCAGGCCAGCCGAGAAACATAGTCCCTCCAGCGCGTCCTGGGTCTTCCTCTGGGTCTCCTCCCGGTGGGACATGCCCGGAACACCTCACCAGGGAGGCGTCCAGGAGGCATCCTAACCAGATGCCCGAGCCACCTCAACTGGCTCCTCTCGATGTGGAGAAGCAGCGGCTCTACTCCGAGTCCCTCCCGGATGACTGAGCTTCTCACCCTATCTCTAAGGGAGAGTCCAGCCACCCTGCGGAGAAAACTCATTTCAGCCGCTTGTATCCGAGATCTTGTTCTTTCGGTCATAACCCAAAGCTCATGACCATAGATGAGGGTGGGAACGTAGATCGATCGGTAAATTGAGAGCTTTGCCTTTTGACTCAGCTCTCTCTTCACCACGACAGACCGGTACAGCGCCCGCTTCTCGGTGTTTAATGTTTTATCATTTTTCTTGTATGTTTATTTTGTATGTCATTTATCCTTTATGATTGTATTCTTGTAAATTTCTTTTTAGGTTTTATTATTTTATCATTTTCTTTATCATTTTATCCTTTTAGCATTTATATTTCTTATTATCAATTAGTATTTTACAATTTATGTTTATTAGTTTAAGTTTATCAGTTTAGTATAACATCAATTTGCTAAGACTATATCCGCTAATGGGTTTATCCTTCATGCGTTCATTTAGTTACACAAAGGTTGGGCATTACCATAAGTCTTATACGACAGGGAATGAGGTAAGAGGTAAGAATTAGCCACATGACCGATAAAGGTCTCTAACAATTGGTGGATGCTACCACTCCTGGCCCATGGTGGGAGCTCTAGAGAGGGGGTCCCAAGGAGAGATTTTTTCCCGCTAATAAATGAAATAAAGCCAGCAACGCTTTATTTCCCACTAATAAATGAAATTAAGCCAGCAACGGTTTTTTCGGCTCCTTCAGGAGTGGAAGCAACTGCCTCCATAGATTAGAATTAGGTAAGATAAATCCGTGATACCTTGAGCCTTAACACCAGTACTACCAAAGCTTTTGTCATTTGACATATTACCTAGACTTCCCATGGGAGTTTGTCAAATGACATTCTACCTAGACTTCCCATGGGTTTGTCAAATGACAACTTGAATTAGCATTTTTGTAGCCATTGGTATGTATATGAGGCCATTCTGTTGGCGTGGAGGATGCCTTGGGGGCATTTTGTATCAAACTAGCTAATTAGGTCAGGTGGCCATTTTGAATCAAACAAGCTTATTAGGTGAGGCGGTCATTTTGAATCAAACATGCTCATTAGGTGAGGCGGCCATTTTGAATCAAACATGGTCATTAGGTGAGGCGGCCATTTTGAATCAAACAAGCTCATAAGGTGAGGCGGCCATTTTGAATCAAATATGCTCATTAGGTGAGGCTAATGAGCATATTTGATTCAAAATGGCCGCCTACGACTACATTCTGTGTAGACTACATTCTGTGTAGAAGAGGAAACCTGAAGGAGATTGGAGACTGTAAGGTTGTGGCAGGGGAGAGTGTGGCCAGACAGCATCGGATGGTTGTGTGTAGAATGACTGTTGTTGCGAAGAAGAGAAAAAGAGTAAAATCAGAGAAGAAGACCAAATGGTGGAAGCTAAAGAAGGAAGAATGTTGTGAGAAATTCAGAGACGAGCTGTTAAAGGCTCTGGGTGGTAAGAAAGAGCTTCCAAGTGACTGGGCTACTACAGCAACAGTAATTAGAGAGACAGGTAGGAAGGTACTTGGTGTGTCATCTGGACAGAGAATGGATGATAAGGAAACCTGGTGGTGGAATAGTGAAGTGCAGGACGCCATTCAAAGAAAGAGATTAGCCAAGAAGAAATATGACAGTGAGAGGACTGAAGAGAGGAGACAGGAATATAAGGAGATGGGACATAGAGCAAAGAGGGAAGTAGCTAAGGCAAAGCAGAGGGCGTACAATGAGTTATATGGGAGACTGGACACTAAAGAGGGCGAGAAGGACTTGTACCGATTGGCAAGACAGAGGGATCAGGCTGGAAAGGATGTGCAGCAGGTTAGGCTTATTAAAGATGGGAATGGGAATGTTCTAACAAGTGAGGAGTGTGTGATGGGAAGATGGAAGGATTACTTTGAGGAGCTAATGAATGAAGAGAATGAAAGAGAAAGAAGAGTGGAGGTAATAGAAACGGTGGACCAGGAAGTGGGAAAGATTAGTGAGGGTGAAGTCCGGAAAGCTCTGAAAAGAATGAAGAAGGGGAAGGCAGTAGGACCTGATGACATACCAGTGGAGGTTTGGAAATGTCTCGGAGAGATGGCAGTGAGGTTTTTGACTCAAATATTTAATGGAATATTTGAGGGTGAGAAAATGCCTGAGGAATGGAGAAGAAGTGTGCTGGTTCCCATTTTTAAGAACAAGGGTGATGTACAGAGTTGTAGCAACTACAGGGGAATTAAGTTGATGAGCCACACAATGAAGATCTGGGAGAGAGTTGTGGAAGCAAGACTTAGACAAGATGTGACTATCTGTGAGCAGCAGTATGGTTTCATGCCAAGAAAGAGCACCACAGATGCCATCTTTGCTTTGAGGATGTTGATAGAGAAGTACAGAGAGGGTCAGAAAGAACTCCATTGTGTGTTTGTGGATTTAGAAAAAGCATATGACAGGGTACCAAGAGAAGAGGTGTGGTATTGCATGAGGAAATCTGGAGTGGCAGAAAAGTATGTTAGACTGGTACAGGACATGTATGAGGACAGCAGGACAGTGGTGAGATGTGCTGTGGGTGTGACAGATACCTTCAAGGTGGAGGTGGGATTGCATCAAGGATCGGCTCTGAGCCCCTTCTTGTTTGCTCTGGTGATGGACCGACTAACAGATGAGGTCAGGCAGGAATCCCCATGGACTATGATGTTTGCAGATGACATTGTGATCTGTGGTGAGAACAGGGAACAAGTGGAAGAGAACTTGGAGAGGTGGAGGTATGCTCTTGAAAGAAGAGGAATGAAAGTCAGTCGTAGTAAGACAGAGTACATGTGTGTGAATGAGAGGGAGGCCAGTGGAACAGTGAGGCTACAAGGAGCAGAGGTCACAAAGGTGCAGGACTTCAAGTACTTGGGGTCCACTGTACAGGAAAATGGGGAATGTGGTAAAGAGGTGAAAAAGAGAGTCCAGGCAGGATGGAGTGGATGGAGAAAAGTTTCAGGAGTGATTTGTGACAAAAAGGTGTCAGCAAAGGTCAAAGGAAAAGTTTACAAGACAGTGGTGAGACCAGCTATGTTGTATGGTCTGGAGACAGTGGCATTGACAAAAAGACAGGAGAAAGAACTGGAAGTGGCAGAAATGAAGATGCTGAGGTTCTCCTTAGGAGTGACAAGGATGGATAAGATCAGGAATGAGATCATCAGAGGTACAGCACATGTTAAACAACTGGGAGATAAAGTTAGGGAGGCCAGACTGAGATGGTTTGGACATGTCCAGAGGAGGGACAGTGGGTATATTGGTAGAAGGATGTTAGAAATGCAGCTGCCAGGAAAAAGACAAAGAGGGAGACCAAAGAGGAGATATATGGATGCAGTTAGAGAGGACATGGAGGTAGTTGGAGTGAGGACAGAGGATGCAGAGGACAGAGTGAGGTGGAGGAGGATGACTCGCTGTGGCGACCCCTGAAAAGGGAAAAGCCGAAAGAAGAAGAAGAAGAAGAAGATGCTCATTAGGTGAGGCTGCCATTTTGGATCAAACAAGCTCATTAGGTGAGGCGGCCATTTTGGATCAAACAAGCTCATTAGGTGAGACGGCCATTTTGGATAAAACAAGCTCATAAGTTGAGGTGGCCATTTTGAATCAAACAAGCTCATTAGGTGAGGTAGCCATTCTGATTCAAACAAGCTCATTAGGTGAGGTGGCCATTTTGGATCAAACAAGCTCATTAGGTGAGGCGGCCATTTTGGATCAAACAAGCTCATTAGGTGAGGAGGCCATTTTGAATCAAACAAGCTCATTAGGTAAGGCGGCCATTTTGAATCAAACAAGCTCATTAGGTGAGGTGGCCATTTTGGATCAAACAAGCTCATTAGGTGAGGCGGCCATTTTGGATCAAACAGGCTAGCAAACTAGCTTGTATCAAACTAGCTTGTATCACATTAGCATTTTTGCAGCCATTGGTATGTATATGAGGTCATTCTGTTGGCGTGGATTAGGCTAGCAAACTAGCTTGTATCAAACTAGCTTGTATCAAACTAGCTAATTAGGTGAGACGGCCATTTTGGGTGGCCATTTTGAATCAAACAAGCTTATTAGGTGAGGCGGTCATTTTGAATCAAACATGCTCATTAGGTGAGGTGGCCATTTTGAATCAAACATGGTCATTAGGTGAGGCGGCCATTTTGGATCAAACAAGCTCATTAGGTGAGGAGGCCATTTTGAATCAAACAAGCTCATTAGGTGAGGCGGCCATTTTGAATCAAACAAGCTCATTAGGTGAGGCGGCCATTTTGGATCAAACAAGCTCATTAGGTGAGGCGGCCATTTTGGATCAAACAGGCTAGCAAACTAGCTTGTATCAAACTAGCTTGTATCACATTAGCATTTTTGCAGCCATTGGTATGTATATGAGGTCATTCTGTTGGCGTGGATTAGGCTAGCAAACTAGCTTGTATCAAACTAGCTTGTATCAAACTAGCTAATTAGGTGAGGCGGCCATTTTGGATGGCCATTTTGAATCAAACAAGCTTATTAGGTGAGGCGGCCATTTTGGATCAAACAAGCTCATTAGGTGAGGAGGCCATTTTGAATCAAACAAGCTCATTAGGTGAGGCGGCCATTTTGAATCAAACAAGCTCATTAGGTGAGGCGGCCATTTTGGATCAAACAAGCTCATTAGGTGAGGCGGCCATTTTGGATCAAACAGGCTAGCAAACTAGCTTGTATCAAACTAGCTTGTATCACATTAGCATTTTTGCAGCCATTGGTATGTATATGAGGTCATTCTGTTGGCGTGGATTAGGCTAGCAAACTAGCTTGTATCAAACTAGCTTGTATCAAACTAGCTAATTAGGTGAGGCGGCCATTTTGGGTGGCCATTTTGAATCAAACAAGCTTATTAGGTGAGGCGGTCATTTTGAATCAAACATGCTCATTAGGTGAGGTGGCCATTTTGAATCAAACATGGTCATTAGGTGAGGTGGCCATTTTGGATCAAACAAGCTCATTAGGTGAGGAGGCCATTTTGAATCAAACAAGCTCATTAGGTGAGGCGGCCATTTTGAATCAAACAAGCTCATTAGGTGAGGCGGCCATTTTGGATCAAACAAGCTCATTA
This sequence comes from Garcialebias charrua, assembly GCA_038048925.1. NCBI lineage: Eukaryota > Metazoa > Chordata > Actinopteri > Cyprinodontiformes > Rivulidae > Garcialebias > Garcialebias charrua. The sequence continues at coordinate 19,394 of JBBPBX010001962.1, read as the reverse complement.
GGTGAGGCGGCCATTTTGGATCAAACAGGCTAGCAAACTAGCTTGTATCAAACTAGCTTGTATCACATTAGCATTTTTGCAGCCATTGGTATGTATATGAGGTCATTCTGTTGGCGTGGATTAGGCTAGCAAACTAGCTTGTATCAAACTAGCTTGTATCAAACTAGCTAATTAGGTGAGGTGGCCATTTTGGGTGGCCATTTTGAATCAAACAAGCTCATTAGGTGAGGCGGTCATTTTGAATCAAACATGCTCATTAGGTGAGGTGGCCATTTTGAATCAAACAAGCTCATTAGGTGAGGCGGCCATTTTGGATCAAACAAGCTCATTAGGTGAGGCGGCCATTTTGGATCAAACAGGCTCATTAGGTGAGGCAACCATTTTGAATCAATCAAGCTCATTAGGTGAGGTGGCCATTTTGAATCAAACAAGCTCATTAGGTGAGACAGGCTACCACTACCGGTGTATGAATGTGTATATGAATGGGTGGATGGTTGGTATTGTAAAGCGCTTTGGGGCTCCTCACAGGGGGCTGGAAAGCGCTATATAAATAAGCTCCATTTACCATTTACATACATATATATTTATATATATATATGTATATATATATGTATATATGTATATATGTATATATGTATATATATAATATATATTATATATATATATATATATATATGTATATATATAATATATATATAGATATATATATATCTATATATATGTATATATGTAAATTAAATATCCTACTTCTAATAAATAAAGTTAAAATATGTTTTACTCCTGCTATTTGTTATAGTATTCACACATTTGCAAAGGAAATGACAGGAAAAACTGCTAAAACTAGCCATTTTTGTTGTTATACCTGACCTTTCTTTTCAACCGAGCATACTCTACCTCCTCATGATTCTACTTTTGATCTTAGCTGATACTGTTATTGATTTTAATTGTTTTATTATTTGTTTTATTGACATTTAATTCTGTTGCACCTTGTAACGCTTTGAGATTTTCATTAATGAAAGATGCGTTATAAATTGAATTCATTATTATTATTATTATTATTATTATTATTATTATTATAACATGTCATGTCTAACACTGAATGCTAGGAAACACCTTGTATCTGTGACTTCCGCAGTGAAGCGGGCGCTGTACCGGTCTGTCGTGGTGAAGAGAGAGCTGAGTCGAAAGGCAAAGCTCTCAATTTACCGATCGATCTACGTTCCCACCCTCATCTATGGTCATGAGCTTTGGGTTGTGACCGAAAGAACGAGATCTCTGATACAAGCGGCTGAAATGAGTTTTCTCCGCAGGGTGTCTGGACTCTCCCTTAGAGATAGGGTGAGAAGCTCAGTCATCCGGGAGGGACTCGGAGTAGAGCCGTTGCTTCTCCACATCGAGAGGAGCCAGTTGAGGTGGCTCGGGCATCTGGTTAGGATGCCTCCTGGACGCCTCCCTGGTGAGGTGTTCCGGGCATGTCCCACCGGGAGGAGACCCAGGGGAAGACCCAGGACACGCTGGAGGGACTATGTTTCTCGGCTGGCCTGGGAACGCCTTGGGATTCCCCCAGAGGAGCTGCTTCAAGTGGCTGGGGAGAGGGAAGTCTGTGCCTCCCTACTTAGGCTGCTACCCCCGCGACCCGACCCCGGATAAGCGGACGAAAATGGATGGATGGATGGATGGATGTTTTTGCTACTTTTGCTACTTTTCTATTGTTTATTGTTTAATGTATTTGTATCATTGGCCTCGAGGCTCAATAAGATTTACCTGACTAAATAAAGGTTGAATGAAAAAAAACAAATAAAATTCAGTGTAAAGTTATTTTTGATCAAAGCTTGTAAGAAACACCCCCCCACCTACAGAGCAATAAGTCTCTCTCTGGTGAAAGCAACTCTCTCTGAAGAAGCAAAATGCTGTTGGAATGTGGGGGTTATTTGTGGGGGGAGTATGTTAATGAATATTCTCTGTGTGAGTGAGTGATCTTTTGGTATGTCCTACTGGAGAGGATAAGCAGGAGAAGATTCTCAGGAGGGGATGTTTACCCACAAACAAAGATCTCCAGCCCCAGGGGCCAAGACACCTAATGGAAGAATACTTTAAAATTGTCATTTGACAAACTCACAGGAGTTCTAATAGTAGTATGAATTTCCTAGGTTTTCCAGTGTTAATGGTTGAAAAACATGCGTGGCTAAGCAAAGGGGGCAGAAGATCTTGAGCTGAGGGGGTGTTTGTCCTTTCATGGCCGTCAAAATGCATTAAATCCTTGCTTCCGTCTGCATTATTCAGACACGGACCCTGCTCTGACATGGCTGCTTTGGATCTCACATGTTTGGGTCGTAGTCCGCTGACTGCAATGGCTGAACGCCCATAGATCGCTTCCTGTCATTACTGGTAATCCCTTCTGAAGCTTAACGGACCTTTATTTTACCTCTTTCAAGGCTAGTCAGTTAACTGTCAAATGGCCACATGTGACTGGTGAATGTATGGCAAGCAATGTTGCCATATAATTGGAAAGTATGGCAAGCCATGTTCCCATATAATTGTATTATCAGCCGCGTGTGCCCGCTAATGCAATCAATTTCAAGGCTAGTCAGTTAACTGTCAAATGGCCACATGTGGCTGGTGAATGTATGGCAAGCAATGTTGCCATATAATTGGAAAGTATGGCAAGCCATGTTCCCATATAATTGTATTATCAGCCGCGTGTGCCCGCTAATGCAATCAAAAGCTCGACACAGACCTTGCCTGCCCATCCAGAACATTTATTATGCCACGGCTTGAACGGGCTTCGGGCTCAGGTTAGAAATGACTGCGTTGCCACTCCCACAATGCACTCCCCCACACATACACTATACTGTAAATGTATATATATATATTTTTTTTTTCATTTATCCTTTATTTATACAAGTAGTCTCATTGAGCCATGATAACTCATTTTCAAGAGAGACCTGTTTAGGGAGCAGATGGTGGGGGTTAAGGGCCTTGCTCAGGGGCCCAGAGTGGGGTGAATGAGGGTGGAGGCAGGTGTGGGTGTTTCACTTTTTCCACCCACATTTTGATGTTGTCGATTCCGGGGCTTGAACCGGCGATCTTCCGATCACAGGCCCACCTTCTCTAACCTCTGCGCCACCACTCCCCCATAAATATATATTATATACATGTATTATATATGTATATATACATATGCTTCTTCACTAAGTGTAGGAATTAAAACTAACAAGCAATAAAAATGTATTGGTTTTATTTTAGAATTCAAAAAGGTTAAAGGGGACCACACATTCAAAATTCACTTTTTAATGTTTTTTTACTCAACTTTGGGTATTTACTTCATAAAAAAACAGTCCAAAGGCCAAAAAAATGCACCCAGTGGTTTATTTACTCTAAGTAGATTTATTTTACTGTGATAAAAACGGCTCGTTTTTGAAATAAACTGGAAGTCAATCGCGCTTGTGACGTCACAGGCGCGAGGACAACCCACCCCAACATGAGTCCAGCCCCTCACCTAGCAACCCCTGGTTAGGCTCAACCCACTTCTGTATTAAACACATGACTGTTGTTTTTCATGATTTCATCTCATCTTTTGTTTATATGTTATTAATTTCATGTGTACAGCACTTTGTTGCAGCTGTGGTTTTTTAAATGGCTTTATAAATAAAGTATAATTGTTATTTTTATGTTTTAGTTCAATTTTTAGTGTATTTGCGATCGCTCCAAACGCGCAGCCGGCAAAAATTAAACGAGCAGACCCCCGACGTAGGGACCGGCGTCAACGAGCCCCTCTTCTGGCGCGATGGAGCGGAGCTTCAACTGTGCAGCCTCGCAGCAGCCTGGCAGAAGCCTCGCAACAGCGAGGACCTTCTCTTTACCGATTAATTTACGGGAGACACTTGGTGAACTTTGTGTGTCTTGACTGGAACAGCGATAACTCTCAAAGTCTCCGCGTGCAACGAGCGGAGCTGGCGAAAACCGGAAGAGGAACAAGCTAACATTAGCATCGGATTCGGGTGGTCTCATGCTAAAAGGAGCAGCAAACTGCGGCGCGCTCAGACGGGTTTCGGTAAGTTATCTTAAGCTAACACTAACAGTAAGTCAAATGAGTAATAAAAAACGAGCTAATTTTAAAACAACAACACATTACAGATACTGGCTGTGCAGAGGGCGTAAACAGATCGTTGAAGGGCGTGGACTTCAGAACTTCTATCAGAAACCGGTCGTTCAAAACGAAAGTTAAAACTGGCAGAATTAAAAAGGGTATAATTAATTATCTAAGAATTATTTTGTGTATTAAAATGAATTAATATTGTCAAGATAGCACACAGACATAACATAAAATTTTTAAATACTTACATGTGGTCCCCTTTAAAAGGTAGTAATGTCATGGAACAGGACTGTTAATATTTTTTGTGTTCCTCTAACTTTCTGAGCAGACTTTGCAGAATGACTGGACATTTTGAAAGGTAGCGTCCATGGCTCCTGTAACCTGTCAGTCAAATGACAGTTTTGACTGGTCTGGTAAAATGTGTCAATACAAGAGATGACACTGGCAACTCAAATAAGATTGTGAGACACCAGAAGCAGCTCTAAGCTCAGCAGTGAAACTGAGAGGTAAAGCGAATATCATTGATTTTCTCATTACTGTGCAATGCTCCACTAGGAAACATGGGTCCAATTTATCTGGTCAGTATTTCACCAAAAATATAAATATGCTTTTTTTTTTACAGTTATATAGAATTTTTTTTTCAAGAACAATATTTTCTGACAGTGGTGGCATTCCTAACAAAACTTTTCACCCCATTATGCAACAAAAGAACCACATTTAACCTGATTGTTGGAAAAAATTGGTTGAAGATTATTATTGTTTACATGCTTTATGCTATTGAGAATTAACTTTCTGGTATTGTTTACATGGTTTGACTACTGTTGTTTAATCTGATTGTTGGAGATAAGGGGCAGATATAATAAGATTTATTCTTCTTTCTGCTACCTTTCATTTTTTTTTTACATTTTGTACACTATCATTATGAGATTGTCTTGTATTGTTTCTTTTGTAAAAAAATGAACAAATTTAATAAACATAAACATAAACATTTACTTATTAAGCAAGTTTGTAATGCACTACAATGCACTACAAACCACACCCGTGCATGCGTGGGTTTCCTCCGGGTACTCCGGTTTCCTCCCACAGACCAAAAAACATGCATGTTAGGCTGATTGGTGACTTTAAATTGACCCTAGGTGTGAGTGAGAGAATGGATGGTTGTTTGGTGTGAGTGAGACAGGTCCCTCTTGTAAATGAGTCCCAGTGACTCAACGAGGCTAGCCTGTATAAATAAAGGTTGAATGAATGAACAATAGGTTTTAATTACAATCACAAATATTCCTAAAATCTAATACCTAATTTGTAACAGCTCATTAAAAGGGCCAATTACATAAATTAGGAAAATTAATTAGTATTGTATAGGATTTTTCATTTTATGCTTGATTTTACTTAAATTATTGCTATTTTGACTTTTATCAGGGGAATAATCCGGTTAGATTGACATTTATTTTTGCATTGACAGACTCGAGGGTTCAAACTTACCCTTGTAAAAACTGCTGAGGATGGCTGTCTATGCTTTTTTAATATCTAAATTGTTTGACTTGTTGAAATCCATACTTTTATGCAGTTATGCAACAGTTTGATTCAATAAAACAGAAACAACAACAACAACAACAAAAGTTCCCTTTCAGTCTGGTCTCTCGGACCGGTGCAACATACTTGCTATGGGAATTGCGCCCCCGTGCAATTACGTGAAGGAATATACTCACGCCTTTATGGCTAGGGGCGTCACCGCAGCACCAAAGGCCCCGCCCTCTGTGTACTTAAGCGGCATGCGCCCCTCCATCTTTCTCTTTTTTGCCCTTCACCTCGCTAAACCTGAACTACCTCTTCGCAGGACTTCTCTGTTGCTTCATCGCTCAATTTGAGGTGAGCTTGCTCCCTGCACAGAGCGCACAGAGAATTATTCCTGCGTACTACTGGACTAGCGAAAGCCAGTCCGGTACATTTCTCTTAACCCCAAAGTATTTTCTTCTCCTCTCTCTACAGATTGCTTCGCTCGACGGCGCTAACTACGCCACAAGAAAAAAAAGCTATTTCGCTAACTCCTAGCGAGCTAGCCAGCGAAAGCGACGAGACGGAGGAGACATTTCAAGGAAAAAGAAAAAAATAGATTCTGGAAGGACTCGCTCGCCTTATCTCAGACAGTGGCGTAGCCAGGATTTTATGAGGGGCGGTTCGTTTGAAGAAAAAATGGACCTCTGATTGGTTCATTGGCGGTGGTACACGTTACTTCAAACGTGTAAACAAGCTAATTAGCTAGCTAGTTAAAACAATGCTGTGTGAGGTAAATCTTACCAAATAGGTGGTTTTTGTTAGTGGAGAAAGAGCAACACACTGAGAGGGGATGTGTGTCCAGTCTTCTATTCAGAACTCATCCCAGAGACACGGTACTCCGAGTCCCACCCGAACATACACAGAAAAAAAATACCACCGAAGAAGAACGAATGACGTCATCCTCTTAAAGGCACAGTACCACTCCTTAACATAAATGCAAACTAACCCCACAACAAATAATATAACTTCAATTGCAAAAATAAATAATCTTTTTACTTTGCTTTGTGGTTAGACATTGTTTTTTATGAATGAAATTAATAAATTGAAAAATACAACAATACAATTCACATGTACACAAAAACAATTGACCAGGGGTCTGCAACCTGCAGCTCAGGGTCCCTCTGCAGCAGCTCTTTCAAGCTTTGACCAAAACTGAATTTTATTGGTTCTTATAACTGGAAGGGTTAGTTTTAGCAGTTTTCCTACATTACAAGGAGTTAACATACTTTCACTTTATGCTTTATTTCTTTTAAGTAGGATACTTAATTTTTCTAGTAAAAAAAAAAAATCACATAGGCCTGCATTGTTTGTTTTAGTTTTTAGAAACTGGGCAAAACTATATTAATTTTTCCTTCTTTACAAGAATCTTGTCTTTTATTTTATCTTAAAATGTAAAAATATCAGTAAATGTTAAAAAATCATTAGACATTTTTAGTTTTATAAATCATTCCTGCTGGCCAGAAAAATGTCCTCTAACAAACTTAAAGTGGTCCGTGGGCCACCAGTTGAGAATCCCAGTTGCAGCAGGTGTTGTGGCTCCGGACACGTTTAATTTAGTGAATAAAGGAGCAGAAATGGCTCTTTGTATCGAAAAGGTTGCAGACCCCTAGAGTAACATTAAAATTTCTCAAGACAAATGTAGTTTTGCAAAACCTTTATTTACATTGCATAAGACAGTTCTGTCCAACATCTTATGTCTCTGGATAGACAAGTGAGTCCAGCTCCATCCTCCTCGAGTGTTTGTTTGCAAACACATCAACAACGCTCTCAAGGTCAATGTGTTTGCTGTAGTGAATGTGAAGTAGTGCCAGTGAGAGACGCTCCTTCGTCATTGATGCCCGCATGTAGCTGTTCAAGCGACGAAGGGCACTGCGCTCACATTCGCAGGTCACAGGCAGTGTGTAGGCCAGTTGAAGTAGGACGTGCAAGTTGGGGTAAAGGTCTCGGTCACACTCTTTAATGGAACCTGCAGGGGTGTTCGGCCTCTGTGACCCAGGCACTCTGCCGTACCTAGCAGAACAATTATTAAAACAAAATGTTCTGTATAGTAATGTTGTAACATTCAATTTCTAAAATGGGCTTCTCAGGTGCTTAACTTCAAAATAACTTACTTCAACTTCCACCTTGTAATCTCTTGGTCAACAAGTTCTGGACTGGGTAGGTCTTCGGCATACATGCTCACAATCTCTGTGGTGTCCAGATGACGATTGCAGATCACAGATGGCACTAGTCCCAATAGCTGTGGCAGACAGAGCTGAGTACAAAAAAGAAACTTTGTAAGAAACATATTTAAGTTTCAAGTTTTATATGTAATTTTTAACTTGTATGTAATTTTTTAAAATAATTTCTTAGATTTTTATTTGTATGCTGACCTCTGTAATATGTACACAATTGTTCAAAAGTTTTGGGTCAACCACACATTGGATCTCAGACACCTGTGACAAAAACAAAAAACAAAGAACAAACAAAAAAATATTAAATGACAAAGCTGATCATCGTTACTTCTGTCAGCATGGAGGCAGCCATCTTCATCATTCGAAGCACTGGTACACACCAAACTTGCACGGTCTTCATCTAAGATATGACACGTGAATAAGAGATTTTAGAATATTTTTTAGACACTTTTAGCATTTAAATAATCATATCAAAAGATTTAATATTTAGCTAAAAGAATTTACAGAAATACATTCTAAATAAGAAAACATTTGTTCCTGAAATCATTCTAAGACATATTATTGACAAAATCTATTTTACAAGAAGATCTGTTTTATTTATTTATTTTACCTGGAACTCTGTTTCTTTGAAACAAAGTTGTACATTGAAGCACACCTTCGGCTGCTCTTTTCCTCTCTGTCCTTCTGCTTGCACCTACCCATGTTGGTATCCAGCACAGAAACCTGAAAAACAGTTTAACATAATATAATTAGTATGTAGTAAACATCCTCCCTGGGCTGCCACCTTACCGTGGTGGAGGGGTTTGAGTGTCCCAATGATCCTAGGAGCTATGCTGTCAGGGGCTTCATGCCCCTAGAAGGGTCACCCAAGGCAGACAGGTCCTAGGTGAGGGATCAGACAAAGTGCAGCCCAAAAACCCCTATGATGAGTACAATTAATGGACTAAGTTTTCCCTCGCCCGGACGCGGGTCACCGGGGCCCCACTCTGGAGCCAGGCCCGGAGGTGGGGCACGCTGGCGAGCGCCTGGTGGCCGGGCTTTTACCCATGGAGCCCGGCCGGGCACAGCCCGAAGAGGAGACGTGGGTCCCCCTTCCCATGGGCTCACCACCTGTGGGAGGGGCCAAAGGGGTCGGGTGCAATGTGAGATGGGTGGCGGCCGAGGGCGGGGACCCTGGCGGTCTGATCCTCGGCTACAGAAGCTGGCCATTGGGACATGGAATGTCACCTCTCTGGTGGGGAAGGAGCCTGAGCTAGTGTGTGAGGTTGAGAGGTTCCGACTAGAAATAGTCGGACTCACCTCAACGCATGGCTCTGGCTCTGGAACCAGTTTCCTTGAGAGGGGTTGGACACTCTTCCACTCTGGAGTTGCCCCTGGTGAGAGGCGCCGAGCAGGAGTGGGCATACTGGTTGCCCCCCATCTTGGTGCCTGTACGTTGGGGTTCACCCCGGTGAACGAGAGGGTAGCCTCCCTTCGCCTACGTGTGGGGGGACGGGCTCTGACTGTTGTTTGTGCCTATGCACCAAACGGCAGCTCAGACTACCCACCCTTTTTGGAGTCCTTGGAGGGGGTATTGGAGAGTGCGCCTCCTGGGGACTCCCTTGTTCTACTGGGGGACTTCAACGCTCACGTGGGCAATGACAGTGAGACCTGGAGGGGTGTGGTTGGGAGGAACGGCCCCCCTGATCTGAACCAGAGTGGTGTTCTGTTATTGGACTTCTGTGCTCGTCATGGATTGTCCATAACGAACACCATGTTTAAGCATAAGGGTGTCCATATGTGCTCTTGGCACCAGGACACCCTAGGTCGCAGTTCGATGATCGACTTTGTTGTCGTCTCATCTGATCTGCGGCCGCATGTCTTGGACACTCGGGTGAGGAGAGGGGCGGAGCTGTCTACTGACCACTACCTGGTGGTGAGTTTGCTCCGATGGTGGGGGAGGATGCCGGTCAGACCTGGCAGACCCAAACGTATCGTGAGGGTCTGCTGGGAACGTCTGGCAGAGTCTCCCGTAAGACGGAGCTTTAACTCCCACCTCCGGGAGAGCTTTGAACACGTTCCGAGGGAGGCGGGGGACATGGAGTCCGAGTGGGCCGTGTTCCGCGCCTCTATTGTCGAGGCAGCTTATCGGAGCTGTGGCCGCAAGGTTGTTGGTGCCTGTCGAGGTGGCAACCCTCGAACCCGGTGGTGGACACCGGCAGTGAGGGATGCTGTCAGGCTGAAGAAGGAGTCCTATTGGGCCTTTTTGGCTTGTGGGACCCCGGAAGCAGCTGATAGGTACCGGCAGTCCAAGCGGCATGCGGCTCGGGTGGTTGCTGAGGCAAAAACTCGGGCGTGGGAGGAGTTCGGAGAGGCCATGGAGAATGACTTCCGTACGGCTTCGAGGCGATTCTGGTCCACCATCCGGCGTCTCAGGGGGGGAAAGAGGTACGAGACCAACACCATTTATGGTGGAGGTGGCGTGCTGCTGACCTCAACTCGGGATGTTGTGAGTCGGTGGGCGGAATACTTCGAAGACCTCCTCAATCCTACTGGCACGTCTTCCACTGAGGAAGCAGAGCCTGGGGACTTTGGGTCGGGTTCTCCGATCTCTGGTGCTGAGGTCGCCGAGGTGGTTAAAAAGCTCCGCGGTGGCAAGGCTCCGGGGGTGGATGAGATTCGCCCGGAGTTCCTTAGGGCTCTGGATGTTGTAGGGTTGTGTTGGCTTACGCGACTCTGCAATATCGCGTGGACATCGGGGGCAGTTCCCTTGGATTGGCAGACTGGGGTGGTGGTTCCCCTATTTAAAAAGGGGGACCGTAGGGTGTGTTCCAACTATAGGGGGATCACACTCTTAAGCCTCCCTGGTAAGGTCTATTCAGGGGTTCTGGAGAGGAGGGTCCGTCGGATAGTCGAACCTCGGATTCAGGAGGAGCAGTGTGGTTTTCGTCCTGGTCGTGGAACACTGGACCAGCTCTACACCCTCAGCAGGGTCCTGGAGGGTGCGTGGGAGTTTGCCCAACCAGTTTACATGTGTTTTGTGGACTTGGAGAAGGCATTCGACCGCGTCCCTCGGGGGGTTCTGTGGGGGGTACTCCGGGAGTATGGGGTACCAGGCCCTTTGATAAGGGCTGTTAGGTCCCTGTACGACCGGTGTCAGAGCTTGGTCCGCATTGCCGGCAGTAAGTCAGGCTCGTTTCCGGTGAGAGTTGGACTCCGCCAAGGTTGCCCTTTGTCACCGATTCTGTTCATAACTTTTATGGACAGAATTTCTAGGCGCAGCCAAGGTGTTGAGAGGATCCGTTTTGGTGACCTTAGAATCGCTTCTCTGTTTTTTGCAGATGATGTGGTCCTACTGGCTTCATCAGTTCGTGATTTACAACTTTCACTGGAGCGGTTTGCAGCCGAGTGTGATGCGGCCGGGATGAGGATCAGTTCCTCCAAATCCGAGGCCATGGTCTTGAGCCGGAAAAGGGTAGCATGCCCTCTCCGGGTCGGGGAGGAGGTCCTGCCCCAAGTGGAGGAGTTTAAGTATCTCGGGATCTTGTTCACGAATGAGGGAAAACTGGAGCGTGAGATCGATAGGCGGATAGGTGCAGCGTCCGCAGTGAAGCGGGCGCTGTACCGGTCTGTCGTGGTGAAGAGAGAGCTGAGTCAAAAGGCAAAGCTCTCAATTTACCGATCGATCTACGTTCCCACCCTCATCTATGGTCATGAGCTTTGGGTTATGACCGAAAGAACAAGATCTCGGATACAAGCGGCTGAAATGAGTTTTCTCCGCAGGGTGGCTGGACTCTCCCTTAGAGATAGGGTGAGAAGCTCAGTCATCCGGGAGGGACTCGGAGTAGAGCCGCTGCTTCTCCACATCGAGAGGAGCCAGTTGAGGTGGCTCGGGCATCTGGTTAGGATGCCTCCTGGACGCCTCCCTGGTGAGGTGTTCCGGGCACGTCCCACCGGGAGGAGACCCAGAGGAAGACCCAGGACGCGCTGGAGGGACTATGTTTCTCGGCTGGCCTGGGAACGCCTTGGGATTCCCCCGGAGGAACTGCTCCAAGTGGCTGGGGAGAGGGAAGTCTGGGCCTCCCTACTTAGGCTGCTACCCCCGCGACCCGACCCCGGATAAGCGGAAGAAGATGGATGGATGGATGGATGGATGGATGTAGTAAACAATTTAGTAAGATCTGCTAAGACATTTTGGGTTTCTATTTGAAAACGTTTTTTTTACTTGTCTTACGTACAAAAACAGTTTTTCTGAATGTTTGTTCTTTTGAAAATTTATCCAAACATTTATTTTTCACCAAATAGGCTATATTATATTCAACACTGCTAAGTTATTGTTTGTATCCTGTCCAAACTAGGCCTGAGGCCTGTAGCTTTTGTTTAGAAAAACATGGACGCTCAGTTTCAGGCTTCCTGTGAGTAACTATCTGTCCTATCACTGTAAACTCAGCTTTAGGGATAGAATGGGGCCGTACTGGTACTAATTTCAGATAAATTACTGTTCCCAACATGGCGGAAATAGCCAAAAACAAGGAAAAAAAACGTGGCGAAAATCGTTGCTACTTAGCTTAGCTTTAGCATGTTTTAGCATTATCCATATCTTATAAAAACGTGACCCACTTCTAATCTCTCTAACATCAAACAGTACTACTTAAAATACACAAATGAACAGTTGAATCAAAAACCACAATGTAATTTTACCGTTTGAATCCACCGTGTTGCCTTCCAAGCCAGGACAGAGTGAACGTTGTCTTCCCCTCACAGTCTCACAGGAGTTGTAGACGGGACTTCATAGGCAAAGTGGGCGGTTCGTTCGAACCGGGCGAACCCCCCTGGCTACGCCCATGTTTCAGACATGCCTCAGGAGAAAGGAAAACAAAAGGCGAGACTTCCAAGGAAAACCAGCAGGACGGCGAGCCCAACTTCGCGCACCTGTTCTAGTGGATGCGGTTTCTCCCTCGTAGCAACGGACACCCACAAGGCCTGTCCAGTCTGCCAAGGAATGCTTCATGCAAAAACAGCACTGGATGTGCCCGACTTTTGCCCACACTGCAGCCTCATGCTGGATGCGGTGTTGCGACATCGGGTTGACCTCTTCGCCAAAGCTATGGGCAATTCAGCGACACCAGCGGACGCGGACACCACGGAGCCCCTCACTCCCACGCTAGAGCTAGAGAACATGGCTCTACATGACAGCACACGAGTCGAATGGGGCGACAGCCCTGACGTGCTGGCTCCTATAGTGGACCTAACAGTCGAGTTTGACACCCGAGGCATGATGAACGAGGACAAGATCTCGATTTCAGCCTCGGGCAAATTTTCAACGGAGGAGGCAGACGTGGAACTGGAGGATCAGGGTGAAGATCTCTCCTAGACCCCGGTACCCGTGCTCCCAGAAACCGACTTTTCCATCCCTGCTCTGTTTGACTTGTGCCACAGAGCAACGGACGCGTTGCACATCCCAAGGCCCGAACCTCCGCCTCGCCAACAGATCACGAGGCTGGCAGGAAACTATTTTTTAGTCGAAGCAGCAGGCCACCACGAGGCAAAGGATGCCCGTGTTCCCGGACTTCCTCACAGAACTAACTCGCACCTGGACTCAACCAAGAGCCCCTCTGCTCCTTCCCCTCTCACAGTTCCTCGACATATATGGGATGGATGAGGTGGGAATAGCTAACGTGCCTCAGATTGAGGACACATTAGCGTCTCACCTGGCTCTTAAGTCATCAGGGACAAAACCAACTCTCCCCAGCAAGGCTTGTCGAGCTTCAGCGTCTCTACTCGAGAAGTGCTACAGGGCTCAGGGACTCGCGGCACGCGCCATGAACGCGTCCGCGTTAATTCAGGCTTACCCGGCAGAAAAACTACAACAACTCCAGGTAACAACGGACAAACAGGCGGCCGCCGACTTGCTGGATGAAGCCCGTAGAGCAACAGACTTTGTGCTCCGCATGATGGGAACAGCTGCTGTTGCACAAGGCAAGGGAATGGCGGAAGTGGTCATCGTGATCACCTCCTGTGGATGACTTTAACGGATCTCCCGGAGGGACAAAAGGTGCCTTTTCTCCACCACTCGATAGAGCACGACGGGATTATTTGGTAAAGCTTTGGAGCAAATTCAGACCAAGCTGGACCAAAGACGCAGACAGGCGGAAGCTCTCCGAGTGGGCATTCCCCGGAGAAGCTTCGCCCCCCCAAGGGAGTCTGCTGGAAGCAGACCTGCGCAGTCTCGACACCACTCGGCAACGTGCCCCACCGCAGAAGCGGCCAGCATACGAGGAAGAGCCCCGGCAGAGACCCCCGCCGGGCCAACCTTGCACCGAGCACGCATGGAGCAAGAACAGGTTTGTTCCCCGCCAGGCGGCCAAACACAGGGCCTCCTCGGCGAATCGGGACACCAGACAAAAACGTGCCTGATGAACCAGGTCCACGTTCCCACATTACACGATCACCCGTCCACGTGGTACTGGGAGTGATCCCTTCATGTCCAGACTTTACTTGTAACACGATACAAAAAGCTGGTATATTTACAGCATGCACAAATCATGCTTTCTCTGCTGTGAGTGACATAGAATCATGTACGTCATTGCACATAAGCACGAATAAAGCTCATGAAATAGCTCCTCTCTGTTTTATTGACTCTCAAAACAACAACAACAACAACACACAAATATCTTCAGCAAAGCAGGTCCCTCTGGCCTGCAAGCCGTCATAAAGGAAGGGGGCCTCCCCTCCCTCCCTCACGGCCCACGAGGTATTAGCTTAATCAATAAACCCCAGCAGGGTGCCTCTGATTCATCTGCAGAGGTGTCTACAAGCACTTCCCACACCCCTCGTGGAGACGGGTGAGGAGGGTCACGTGCTCAAGCCCCGCTCCATTGTGAACGGTGGGGCAGCCAATACACTAACCAGACGAACGTGACATGTCCGCACCTCAGAGAGGCAAGCTGACAGAGTCTAACGATGGGGGGGCTACATCAGATGCCCTCAGGCAGCCACAAACTTCACACCTTCACAGCAGCAACTGTGTTCAGGCTGCTGTGGATGAAAACAAATCAGAGTTGAATCAGATCTCTCTTCCTGTTTTTCGAAGGGGACTGGGCTCTTTATCACCAAATAATCTGAAGTCTGCCAAACCAAAAGGAACACCCCCACGTTCTCACGTTGCAGCTGCTCCTTTGTTATTAACGAGGGACACGCAATGTCCAAGCAGTTATCAGACAGCACGTGACCTCCCTCTCTGTGCTGATCCAGATCTGCTTTCAAACAAAATTCTCCCAACGGGTGAAACACAGACCCCGGTCGGTTTACCTGGTACCGATGCTCCATTAAAGCCAAGGACCAGTAAACTGGACCACTCCAGAAAACGGATTGGTGTCAGGAGGTCTGCTCGTTTACATAACTCGCAGTCTCCCAGTCCTAGGACCCCAAACTTGGGAGGGGGGGGGGAATAGACTCTCTGTTCCAATCCTGTCTAATAAGGATGACAGGTTACATCTGCCCTCAATTACCCCTGAGCAGAGTAACCTGGGGGCACACCGGCAAGGAGGCCTTCTTCCCAACCTGGTTGACCTCCAGGGGCTCACAGCCTCTGTGTCACCAGAAGGGGCAGTACAGCCACTTAGGCCAGGAACTACCAAGAGTCTCAGCTTGTTGGCTGAAAAGAACAAGTTGATAGCGTCAGGTCTGCCGGAAAATGTGGTAATAACCATACAAAATGCCCGTGCTGGATCTACACAGTCTCTATACGCACAGAAGTGGCGTATTTTTGAAGCCTGGTGCTCAGAAAGAAATATTATTTCTTATGCATGCGACTTGGCTCAGCTCCTGACTTTCCTTCAGGACTTACTGGAAAAAGGTTGTTCTTATTCAACGATTAAAGTTTTCCTATCAGCTATTTCAGCCTGTCACGAAGGCTGGGGACACAGGACACCTGGAGCACATCCAATCATAATAAGATTTATGAAGGGTGTGCTTCGGACTAAACCACCCAGCAGGATCCTGACCCCTGGTTGGGATCTT